>VZTL01050557.1:0-36230 GCA_013400535.1 Scopus umbretta | reverse complement strand
ACTGTTGATGCCAATTGTGATTGTACTCTATATTTGGGAGTAGGAACTCATACACAGGTAGGCATGTATGTAAGTATAGACACATACATACATACCTCAGGTTCTCCTTTTCTGTCCAGTATGAAGAACAAGCTGGATCCAAGATGCACATAGCTCAGGTTGTAATACATTATAAGATTAGAAAAGCAGGGAGAGCATCTCACGTGGAGATAACCTAGTACAGAGACTTATGCAGGCAGCTCCACTGCAGCCTGCATCGCTCTCCATCCCTGATGTGGGGATCCCCATTTCCACATACCATATTCCCATACCTTATTCACCCTCCATACCTAACAGGAAGGGCACTATGCATGCACGCCAACACAGCTTAAGACTGGGACCGTCCACTGCAATCTCTGGGGGCAGCCGTGGTCACCACGAGATGGTCTTCTGTGCAAGAAGTTAGCGAGCAACAGAAGAAGGATTTCCTGCAAGAGAGGCTGAAGAATCTCCAACAAGGCTTTGGAGATGAAACAGAGTCTTTTGAGATTTCAAGAGCAGACTGTGTGAGGGAGTAGGTTGCTTTTCCACAGATGTATAAAGCTTTTCTGCCTTCTTAAAGTTTGTGTGTGCAGGAAATTCCTGTGATTTCTGCTCTTATTTTGCACAGGATTTCTGAAAAAATGCAACAAAAGTCTCCAGAGAGCCACTCAGAGAATTTTTACTAAGAGGAAAAGCCTAAGCAGTGGGAATGTGCAACCCACTCTCAAAAGGGAGTTGGACACTTGTTGCACAGAAGTTGCAGGCCTGTAGGTTATAGAGCTGAAAGCAATCATCCCTCCCAGCCCAGACCCAGAGGCAGTAGTACTCAGTAGTTAGAGCCCTTTGTGACAGCCTTTTGCTCATTTGGGAAGCACAGCTGGCCCAGGATCATAAACAATCTCTTTGCTCCTTTCAGTTATGACTGTTTTGTGTTACAGGACATGCTAAGGCTTTTGGAAAACTAGTATTTCCAGGTACTTTATTGTGGCCTTGGCCTGGAGAAAAGATTCAGATTTTCTTAATGAAGTTTAGAAGCATGCTGGGTATGGGATTATTCGGGCAATACCTTCATTTGCAAAAGCCAGTCATCTACTTCAATCTACTAAAGCAAGCAAAACTCAGAGCAACATATGAAGTATTTCAGTGTGATCTGAAGACAGAGCAACATGCCTACCATCATACACCCTTTTTTGCATTATTATAGACTGAAGAATCCAGTCTTCTGCTTTACTAGATGAAGTTCTGGTGCAGCTAGAAATGTTGGTTGGGATTTTTTAATATTCTCTCTGCTCCTACTAATCTACTTAAAATACAGGTGTAATTCCGTCACCCTTTGTGAGTTTACAGAAGTTGACCCCACCTGCAAAAGGAGTGAGTTCAGAATAATTTCTTATCGAAAACTTTAAAAGAGTGACACACAAGTTAGAAGCAGTGAAGTGCTCAGTCATCAAAGCAGCAGTGGACAATAAGTGGGTTTTGGAGCTCTGGGACAGAAATAGTGTGATTTGAACTTCTTTCCAATGACTGATACCAAATCATAAATGACTGGTGGTGTAAGCAAGTGTAGTACTATTAGCTGTGGGCAGACGGTGCAATGACAGCCTAGCAGCTAATTTTTTCATGACTGTCATATGACAGCAAATTTCATACTTACACAATGCTTGCTTGTCCCAGTCTATCAGAATATTTAGTCTTTTCCAAGCTCTGGTAGAAGTGAAAGCATGCTAAAAGTTGCTTTCATTCTGTGGCTAAGCAGGAGAAAGAAACGGATTAAAACATGTCATGGCCTTGGAGAGACACATATTTTAGATGCATTCCTAGAGTGTAAACAGCCTTTTTTGCAGCAACTGTTCTAGCCTGTTCTTGAAAATACTTTAATTTCCCCCCTAAACTGTCTTAGATGCCACCTGTAAAGCTTATAATGAGGATGTGATGCTGACACCTAGAGGAACGTAAGTATGAATGTAAATATATTGTACGAGTCTGTAACTCTCATAATGTGCTTTTTAATAAGGCTTCTGTTTAAATTGAGAAGTGAAAGCCTGTAATGTAATATTCCCTCTCTGAATAATCTATAAGGTTAGTGGACACATTACAATGAATAATGAATAACAGTGGGTTTTCCAGCAATCCAGTTTAATAGCTTCTTCATATGTCTATGTTTATACATCAAATAAACTTCAAACAAAAAAAGTAATGTACAATTCAAGAAAATATCCAAAGCTATTACAGTTTTGGCTTCCTGATTGTTGATTTACAATTATGTACAAGACTGTCTTATCTGCAATACCCAGTGAAGATTTAATGATTTATTTACAACATCAGCTGGTGCCTTTCACTATGCAATTGAACTGTCTCCTTTTCACTATTTACATTTATAGTAGCAAGAGCCCACTCTTAGGAGCCATTTATGGATAGGGTTAAGAGGTGGACTGAAACAAGGCAAGATTCTCACAAACATACCTCTGAAAGCCCATTTTCAGATATAACTGAAGGAAGATTCCAGTACTTAGTGCACTGATATAACCATTATCTTTACAGTCAACATATTAAGGTGTCTCCACTGAGAATAACATTCCAACTCATATAAGAGGGAGATATGTGCAAGCTGGAGGCAGTATACATTTTAAGCTGCAGCAGATGAAAGGTATAAGGTGCTAAAGATACACCCTACTTATCCTGCCAGAGACCTCCAAGCACATGAAGACACAAAGTATGCTATCTTTCTAAATGTGCAGAGGATAGTATTTTACAATTCTTCTTACCCAAGAGATTAAATTAGAAGGGAAAAAAAGGGATCATTTTATCATAATATACAAACTGTTTCATGGAATCACATAATAACTTGAGTTGAAAGGGAGCTGTGGAGGTCATCTATTCCAAATCATTCAAAGCAGGGCCAACTTCAAAGTTAGAGTCAGCTTTCAACTTAGAGCAGATTGTTCAGGGCTGTGTCCAGTCAAGTTATGAGTATCTCCAAGCATGGAGATTGCACAGCCACTGGGCACCTGTTCTCGTGTTTGACCATCCTTGTGGTAAAAAAAATTCCCAGTACCCGATCAGGACTTCCACCTAAGGCCCATTGAAACAATCATAGTCCTTCTATTGACAACAAGAGTTTTAGAGCATCCCTAAACCAAGTATAACAAGGGTTATTCTTTCAGCTTTTTGGAAGAAATAATTCATTTTTCCAAGCTATTTTCTGATATCTAGTCAGTAGGATATCACTGCTTGAAATATTTTCATGGCTTATATCACAGTGCAACATATGTATCATCCATTGGCATCAAGAAATCAACGCCACAGTTGCACTTCCTCCATCTGTGGTAAATCCAATATTTTGCACATTACGCAGCTGTTGCAGAACAGCATATTTATGAGAGCATGACTAGATGCAAATTACTCACACAAAAGGCATGAGGGTTTCACCTTAGAATCCTCTCAACAAAGACAAAAACTGTTTGGGGAGCAAAAGTCAGGACTTTGTTATAGATACATGTGCTTGAGTTTTGAAATCCCTGTTTTGCTGTTGCCTGCTATGCTTTCTGATCATCAAACTTGTTTTGTCTCTCCCAGCTTGAAAGATTCAACCTACAGTACAGTTTCTTCCAATAACAAAAGCGACTCCTAGCTGAAACACTTTTCTAATGCCTGTATAAAGGCAGTCACTCACCCAATCTTTCCATCTCCACAAAACATTACATGAATCTAGGGGCCACATACACTTTACTTCCCTAGTCCTGGTGAATAAAGAAACCAGACAAACTAGAATCAACTCAGTCTTTATATTCAGCCTTAAAATTCACCTGTGGTATGTCCTGCCCCACAGTGATAACACATATAGTCAGATATTAAAATCTCATAGTAACATTGTCCTCTTACATAATATATATTTTATGACAGTAACAGTCATGACTGGAATACAAGACTGCTGATATGTGCATATATATTGGTCATAACTGTTGAGCAAGGTATGTGAACCCTGATAATTGGAGCTATTTCTCTGATTTTATGTATTTAGAAGGAAATAGCAAAAAACCTGTTAATACTGGGCATCTAAATAAGCCATGCTGTATCTAGAGAGACAAAGAATATCAAGAGAAACACACACTGAGAAGCTGATGGGCTTATTTGCATGGCAGGTCACACTCATTGCATTTGGCAGAAAGGAAAATAAGGCTTTCCCTGCATAATCCTCTTATAAGATCCAGTCTTCAGTAGGGTAAATGAGATTCAAAATATTCTTTCTGTCCATATTACAGATGCATGGAGAAGCTCCTACTACCAGTGTGAGACGTGCACAGAGGGGGAAAAAAGGTAAAATCACATATTAAAAATGGTTTCTGATTGCCACAGAAATCATGACATCCGAGAAAGATGTTCCACAGGCATTTCAGCAGAATTACAAGATGCAGCAAGATGTTGCATTTCGATTTTCTTTCCTGGTTTGTCTTTGTTTTCTTAATACTTGTTTGATAACCCACAGACCATTCTCAGGCTATCGCAACAAATTATCTCTTTGAAGGTCTTCCTCATTTCCTGGCTACGAAAGGCATAGATCAAGGGATCAATCACTGAGTTGCACATAATGAGAATGAGGTACATGTTGAAGTGAGACATGAAGCAAACACAGTAGAGGTTTTGAGGGCAGGAGATCATCAGGATGAGGTGAAGGAAGAATGGAGCCCAGCAAACAATGAAGATGCCAAGAAGCATAGTCAAAGTGATGGCTCCTTTCATGCTGGTTCTTTGACGGACAGAGTTGTACCCGGGCAAAGCAGCTATTTTCTTCACATGAGTACGAGCCAGGAGGAACATATGGATGTACAGCGAGACCATGAGGAATAACATGGTAAAAAACATAGTGATGAGACAAATGATCACATAAGTTGATTCATAATAAAGAATGAAGATAATGCCACAGCCCGTGCAAAAGGTCCAGATGCATGCAATAATAAGCCCTGATCTTTTCACCGTCATGATGTTGTGATAACGCAGGGCATAGAAGATAGTGATATACCTGTCTACTGCTATAGCCAGCAAACTGCACATGGAAGCCACCACAGATATGCATATCATTGAATCAAAGACATTGTCTATATGACGGACAAAGGCATCTTCCATAATTATGTGTCTATTGTTTATTAAGTATATTGTTATGGTCTCCCAAGCATTAGACACACTAACCAGCATGTCAGCCACTGCTAAACTGCAAACAAAAAAATACATGGGTGAATGCAAGTTCTTGTTCTTCACTATTGCACATATAACTAAGATATTTTCAAGGAGGCTTACAATGCCCAGAGTTAGGAACACCTCCGCTGCGATGACCACTTGCTCACATGGCGATAACTTGCTCTTGACAGTGGGCACAGTAATGTTGCTGCCAAAGGCACTCAGGTTTAGTTCAGAAACATACAGTTGAGAAGATGTGTTCATCTCTGGAAGCAAATACGTTCTGTTCTTTCTGAGGCACTTGCCAAGGAGTGTGGTAAATGCATTTTCCAAAAGGCAAAAGACCCTGCCAAAAAAAATACAGCATGACGAGAACAGGCAGAAGTTGACAAAACAAATATCACCCATTTCTATTTAATTTGGTTTGTACACACCCTGCCTCTTCCACACCATGTTCCTCTACTGATTCTAAGTTAACCTCCAATGGGCTCCGAGTTTTTCTGTCCATCCTTACTGGGAAATTAAAACCACAAGCTAACAAGAAGATTCATGCATTCTTCATTCATAGTTTTGTTTATTCTATTCAGTCCCCCAGAAGTGATCACAATGTCCAGGAAATCCTGCTGAACTCCAAACAACAAACAGTTTTCAAAGTCTCAATTCTCAGACCCCAGAAATGCAGAAGAATATAGTATTAGGCTCATCAGAACCTGCTTACTTGAATACAATATATAGAAGTTTGAATTATTGCCACAATTAAGAACTAAACATTTTCAGTAAAAGATTTAAATGCTTTCCTGACCTTTGTACTTCTTAGTTCACAGGAACTGTTATAAACAGCTTATCTGTGCAATACTAGCATGCTCACTTAAGAGCATAGTATTAAACACCTAACCAAGGCAAATCCATACATTTCAGGATACACTAAGGTTACAGAATCAGTATGGGTAGAATTCTGTCATAAAAATAAGTTTTCTATTCCAGATCATCAGGATTTTATTCAATGCTCTTTTGGTAATGACAATATTCAGGGCAAGTTGTAAGCCATAAAATTCTTAAGAAGGGGAACACTTAAAGCTGATTGTCAGTGACTCGTTGCAAATAAAATTCAAAGCATATCAAGCTAAATCATTTTCAGTTTTTTAAAAGTAACCTTTTATTTGCAATCAAGAGTTAACTGTACCTATTTACCAGAGGTGCACCTTCAGCTGCTCTTCCTCTTCATTGCCTGCAACCTTTCCTCCAGAGAGCAGAAGTTTCAGCCCTCCTCCTCACCCGACATCTGGGGCTGGGGATTCCTTGGCAGGAATGGATGACAAAAATAGAGGAAAAGGAATGAGTAAATCCATAGAGTCAAGGCTGGCCACGTATAAATTACTTACTGTGCAACTGCCTTTTTATAGACTCCAAGCAATAATGACTTCAGTACTCAAACTGTGGCTCCTCCTCCCCTTCTTTGCCCCTCTGAACTTCTCTTTTCATAGATTTTGTTAGCAAAGTTTTGGGGTTTTACCACCATCTAGTGGTCCTCTCTTGTCTTTCTAAGTGAACAGTGGTTCTGATCTAAACCTCCTGATGAGATTTTTAGAGGGGGAAATGCACTAAGCATGCTCCTTTCCAAAAACATTTCTGTTCTGCTTTCTCTGCTGTTGCTAGTACTAACTGACAGGAAGTTCATACTGCAATAGTACTCCAAAAAAGGTGAGAGCAAAAGATTGTTATAGAAGTGGGAAGCTTATTACTGTTATAAGCATTTGTCTTATATTCACAGTTATAATTTTGCAAGAATAAGAACCACACTGTTACAAAACTCAGAGAACGTACAGTCAAGCCCGTCACACCACTAGTAGAAGATATAACTCAAGTAATTTGTGTGAAAAAGTAGAACAAATAAACGGTTGTCTTTCAGTCCCCTTGCTAGAATAGAGATTTTGATGCAGATGTGGAAGGAGTACACAGCACATTCTGCCAGAAGCTAGGGCCTCCGGAGATGTATGTGAATTCCCCCAGGTTTCACAGGGTCTAATTGCTGGGAAACTCCATGCTCAGTATTGCAACAACTGAAGTTCCTCTGTGGGTCCAGCAGTCAGGCAGTCGATGCTCATTCTAGGCCTTACCTACAAGGCTGCCAAACCTGTGAGAGTCTTTTCGTTACCAAATGGGCTCTGTTTCTGCATGCAGACTGAGGAATGCAAAGCACACATCTTCCTGACACTACCAAATGCCCTTTATGTTATCCGCTAACCAGCCAGTCAAATACCATGCAGGATTTGAAGTTAGCTTGAGATAAAAAGTCTCTGCTTCTCCAAATCACCACCTTTCCACAAATTAAGGGGTTGGGGTTTTTTTTGTGGTACATAACAGCTTCAAATGTTTATTTCTAACCTCTAGCACTTTTCTTAAAGAATTGCCACCAACAAACACAAACTTTATTGCTGTATCCTGTGCCATTTTTGTGTTTTCAGTGTTCCGATAGAGTTTATTCTTACAATGCAGCTAAATCCATATTTGTGATTTTATATTCCACAGAAGCTTCCTCTATTGTTACCGCTAGCTTCACTCTAGGGACACTGAAAGACCTGGGCAATGGTATGAAATGTTCTTATGTACAAATAGTCCCTGCACCAAAGGAGACAGTGAAAAGCATTTTTATTCATTTGAGTAAAATGGCTCCTCTAGCATTATGCAGTTTTAGCCTGGAGATGAACTTTGCATGCCCCTTCTCCCCACTACAGGAAAGAGAATTTAGATTATTATAAAATAGAGGTAGCAAACTATGCTCAAGTACAGCTGTTAGATCTAAGCAGATAATGCCAGCTAGTGAACAGCAACACTCCCTGCTGCATCCAGCCTGCCTGGGTGTGAGATCTGAGCTCACAGGTCTTTGCTATGCCCAAAAGAAAAGAATAGAGGATACCCATCTGCAGTTCTCTTTCTGTTCTTTAATGTAGAGCATGTTTTAGTTCTCCTAGGTTGTCTTTAGTTAACTTATCTTAGTTATCTTTTTTTATCTTTTGCATGGTTTCTGATTTTCCCACTGTAGGCCCTGGAAATCATATACCTAAAAGCAAGATTTTACTTCTTTCACTGTTCCTATATCTACTAAGAATTGTGCAGATGCTGTGCTCTTTCCACTTCCAATTATTTCTCTTCCAGAACCCTATTTTTTTGTTTATTACATTCTCTCTTTAAATTCTGTTCATCTTCCCATTTACAAATTCCTCTGTATGTTCAATTTAATAAGTTTCTTTGCAGCCCAGCTTAGCTGCTTTTACAAAAGTTCTCACTGTACCTGGTAGGACTTAATAGACCAGCTGATTACAAGAAATAAATCACACATCAGACTGGATGGTTTGGCTGTTATTCCTTAGAGCAATGCCAGGTCTCTCACATAGAAATTATGAATCAGCCTTTGGATTCTTCTTCCACAAGCCAGACACTGCAGGCATAAACCCTGGTACAAGTGTCTAAGCTAGACAAAGAAACTTCCTTATTTACAAAACCTGCAGAAAAATTACCTGCCTGGAAAATGGGGTGGTGATATAGATGCAGCTTGTTTATGTTAGAGGATTAAATGAAAAAAGTATTTTATTTTTTCAAAAAAAAAAAGAGATTTTTATTGTTATAATGCTGCCGCAAGAAACTATAATCATAGTAGCTTGAGAAGCAAGTAGCTGAAGGGGCACCCAATTAGCAGCGGGTGGAGGCATGCAAGTGAGTTATAAAGACTGTAGGTAAAGGGGCATGGGAGCAGTTCTTTGGATTCTCTCAGGAAAGTCCATGAGCAGCTTCACCCTCCAGCTGGAGGACTCCTGACTGAATAGGCTGGTCTTTCAGATGTTCGTGATCTTGGTGTTCACTCCCTTGTTTGTTCAGTTAAATAATTCTGTCTCTACAGACAGGTTGGTGCTGTGTTTTCCAAGGCCGCAAAGATCATGTCTGGACTGCCAGTGTGGGCAAACAGTGCTCCATGCATCACTTAGTCTGTGTTGGTATTTAGCTATTGGGCTGCTCCGACACAGCACAAGACCTGATCCCTTGAGTGCACACAGAGCGGGCACCCTGAGGAATATGCTGAAGCTTCTGTCCTGCCCCTAAACCAGCATTTTCTTTTCCACAGATGGAAAGAGGAAGGGAGGTTGGGCTGGTGGCTTGGGTTGTGGGTGCATAGGTCTCCCTGCAGCATAGAAATAAACACAGTTGGTTCATACACCAAGGAGCCTGGATCTGGAGCCCTTGGGAGTGCTTCTGAGGTCCATGGTCTACATATAGCTAAAAGGGATGCTACATGCATCTTCAGGAAAAGGTGTTTTCTTCATGTAACAACTTACCTGGTGTATGAAAAATGCTAACTTCTTGAAGTCCCTATTCCACTGAACTCAAGAGTTTGCTTTGGGCCCCAGGCAAAAAGATCAAAAGTGCCACAGAAGGACATCAGTGAACGTAAGAAAGAAGTAAAACACTGTGCCAACAGAGAAAATGATGTCAGAGCCTGTTTCGGTCCCATGCCATTTCTTTCCATTGTGAAGCAGTCAGAGAGCAGAAAGCCACCTCAGCTGCCTAACTGCCTCATAGGCTGCATCAGCAACCAGAGTGGGAGCCATGAGAGCATCCCTGACAGGAACACCCATCCCCTGTCTGCCACCAACACCACCAGCGATCACACCAGACATCCCCTTCACCCAGCAGGTCCACTGGGACAGGAGAGGCCATGATCACCCTGACCCATAGGCCAAGCTACATCATCTCAAAACCAGCAGGGAATTGCATGCTGCCCTTCATGACAGCAAGACACTGATTTTATCAATGAATGCATAAATGAGGCCAACAATACAACGCGCCCTCAAAGAAGTTTCTGTAAGAAGAGCTTATTACACTCAGATGCATTCTGATATTAATCTGTGCTAATCTTAACAGATTCAGAGAAGAGTTTTACTGACAATAATACAAATCTACCCAACTTGTCTAGCGTTAATACGTTGAAGCAATTTAATTCCTGTGTCCTTCTGTAGCTATTTTTATCTGATTGATGAAAATACATTTGTCCTTCATAACATAGCTTTGGATTAGTGCTCCTGGCCTATTTACAACATCTCTTTTCTGTCTATTCCTCGTTTATGGTGTCATTAGCATAGCATTTCAGACCCACAAAGGATCCTCTCAGACTGCTCTAAGAGATAACCCATGGATCACCAGAAGTGAAGATTGTGTCCTTCTCTGCATTTAAATCACATAACAAATGTTCTCTAACTTCTCAGACTGAGAAAACTATTCCTCTTGACCTCTGTGCTGAGTAGCTTTGGCTGAGCCCCATCAAGGTCCCCACTGTTACCTCCCCAGCATTACCATCCAGTTAGCCTTTAATAAAGACAGGCAATTAATCAAGATCAAAAATAAAAGGCATCAATACTTCCTGTCCTTAAATAAAAATGCTGGATGAAGTGGTGACAGACCCTTTGTAGTTCAGCCCCTTTCCCTGTCCAGGGGACAGCTGAAAGCCTAAAAGTTAGGCTTTGCAGTAAGCAATGGTATAGTGAATACATTCTTTTAGATCGCAGCCCTAATCTTCAAATCAACACTTGAATATTCACAAGCAGCTCATTCTTTTCCAGCAAGAACCAGATGATTTTATTTACACTGTTCTTGAGGGGATCTAAGAAGTGGCCCAGACTAAGACTCATTTTTTTTCAGCTGGGACCAACATGGGGCTCACAGAAGTCCTCTCTGATTTTAACTGGCCTGCCCTGTGATGACAGCCTACCAACTATTTCCCTTGGCTCAAGAAACAGAGGTCTCCGTTTGATGACAAAGGCCTTTTAAAGGACTGGTTTGAACAGGCCAGCCACGCATCCACTATTCCCCTCTCACCTGTGTTAGTAGCATATGGCCCAGACACTGAATCTTAAACCTCACAGCCTGATCAGAAACACAGGCACTGTTATTCTGCCCTAGAGTAAAGTTTCACACATTCCCAAGATACAGACCCATTCTGAAATTCAGGCTTTATTTTTCTACTGCTCACCCCTGAGAGAAGCCCTGGCTTCTCTTGCAGCTTAACTCCACCTTTCCTTAAATTTCATTGAAGTTGTGAGCTCCCTGGTTTAGAGTTTCAATCTTCCTCATGAAACAAATGTGAATAAATTCATGTACAAACAGGCACCATGCAGAGTGTCTAAGCACATAATTGCATTTACATTACCAGATAAAACCCAAGCGATTACAGATCACTAGTAAACAGCAAACCTTCTAATCCCAATGCACTGCACTTAAGTCATCCTTCCCTGGGAGTTTCTTGCATGTCCATCTGAGTATCAAAAGCCACCTGTTCCTCAGAAAGAGTGAAAAAATTCTGACTTCTGGGGTTTTATATACTTCTGGTCTAAGGAGATCCTCTGAACAGCTGCTCGCTTCCCTCTTCCCTCCTGCCGGATGAACAGAGGAGCACAGCATGAATCCCCTGGGAGCACTGCGCTCCCCATCCTGGGCTGGCTGCTTGGTTTGAGCAGAGCGCACAGACAAGTCAGTGTCCCTCTGTCCTGTGCTGTCTCTGTAGTCAGTCATCAACAAGGGGATGACAAACAACATGCAGGACAACCTCAAGAAGATGTACAGTGAGAATAATCATGCATTCACTATACCCACAAAGAGACATTGCCACACACACAAAACTGCAGAAGCAGAAATGTGTGCATGCAGTTCCTATCTAGGCAAGTACAAATGTCTCTGATTCAATACATATGATGACTAAATGAAAAAATACATGCTACCCAGGCAATTTTCAAGAATGCTATGACAGCTATATCAACATTTCTCTCTTTAGAAGTAGCTTTCAGTACTATTTCTAACATCTCTGTACTGATATACAGATTCTTTCCTCACTCTCTGTTCAGGTTGGTAAAAAATGCAGTTTAACTCCTATTTAATGAGGCATCTAAATGCACCAGAAATACGAATTAAATAATAAACATTTAGCTCAGAACTGAACTTTTTTCTCACACCCTTACTACACTACTTTTTCTGAGCTTTCCTATAAGACAGCCTTGACATATACAGTATCCTTTTTTAATATCAGGATGGTTTTTTAATCACTGTACCCTGAAAGAAAAAAAATAAACAACATCGCTTCAGGAGTAGGAATTATTTCTCTTCTAGCATTCACTTGCTAAGGAGTGAAAATGTGGAGTTTTGTTATGGCTGAAACTGAAGATGTAAAAATTTAAGAGGCAAATTATGTTAGCCAGAAACAAACAGATCTGCAGAAAGGAAAGAAGTCCAGCATTGTGTCTGAGCCCAGAATTTTGTCTCCCATACTGAAGTAACCAGTGTATTCAGTTGTACTAGCAAGAACTTAAAACAGTTTACACTAAAGCATTGTCCTCTATGGCAAGCTGTTCGCTGACATACAAAAACCAAGCAACTCTCATAAGACCCTCAAATTCATGCATTTAATATTTCAAGCACCATTAACCTCTCACAAAAGCAGGCACCATGTGCCCTGCTGTATTTAGTGTCTAAGCCAGTATTAAGAGTGAAGCAGAACCTGAGAAAATTCTTGTCATAGTGGTTTGGTGAAGCTGCCTATAAGCTGCATTTTTCTGGCTTTTCTGGGCTTACAAACTGCCTGGTTATAAAAGAAAACCAGAAGAGAATTTCTTTTGGGCAGGTTTTGAAACATCAATTAAAAAAAACCCTTACTTCCCCCCTTCCCCCAAAAAAACAACCAAAGAAACATGGTATGATTTCAGAGAGAGGGCAGCCTCTAAAGCAAGCTTTGATTCTAATGAAAATAACCCAGAAAGCCCAGTGCATGGGTTAATCATTGAGGCTAAAAAGGATGGCAGATTTGTGTCTCCAAGAAATAAGTTGCTATTGGATCAATAGGGAAATCAATTTCTGCAAGAGCTAAGCTGGACTATGCCATGATTTCTCAATTGAATTACATTTCTTCATGCCATCTCTAATTGCTGATAAATAAAAAGAAAAAATTGCTTGGCATCTATGATTTTTCTTACTTCCTCTTGCTGACCTCCTCAATTATTGCACCGTGGAGGTCAATGCTGGCTAAACATCACAGCCTTCAAAGCAGTGAAAAGCTGCATCTTTCAAAAAGTGACCTTCATGCTTATTAAAGATGCTGAATGTCTAAAATGTATCTCAAACTCTATGGCTAGTTGAAAACTGGGATTGAAATATTTCAAGTTGGGGAATGAAAGACAGAATCTCCAAAATTCAGGGGGAAAAAATGAAGCTTTAGTCTTAAGGAAAAATAAAACTAAATTATCCCCACAAATTTGTATTTGAGTTGCCAGTCTTGACAGTCTCCAGAGCTGATGGCAGAAAGCTTGAGTGCTCTTCAAGAAAATCACTGGGGAGTTGGGAGGGAAGATGCAGTGATAGCAATTCCTGTTCCACATGTCTATAAAAGACACATTGATAGAGCACCAGTCTGATACCACAAAAACACCATGGCTCTCTAGTTCTAGTGACTATGCTTGTACTCCTTTTACTCCCCTGTGGATGTATAGAGCCACCACCAATGTTGTTACGGAAGTTTAAACAGCAAGGATTGCACTCATTAGTATAACTCAATTAATGTAATGTCACACAGCTACAGAACATGGCTCTGATTCACAGAACCAAGTATATTTTTGTTGATATCTCCTGAGCTGTCAATGACTAGCTCATATGAAAAATTCCCTGAAAGCCAGCAGGGAACAAGTAAGATCCGAACACCTACTTAAAAACAAACAAAGGAGTAGCAAAGAATTAACTGTGTCTTCAGGGAAAGTAGTAGCAGTGTAGTCAGCTTATATATATGCAAATATTTTTTATTCAAGAGAAGGGGACAAACAAGTTAATCCAAAGTTTCAGATCTATCAGAAGGATCAGGACAAAAAGAAATCACAAGTCTCCTGACTTTTCTCCAGAGAATAAATCTGCAGGCAGAGCAAATTCACAGGCACTTATTCAAAGAATAGGATGAAACGAAAGGAGCTTAATTTCTAGCAATGAGAAAGAAATGCATTTGGTTAGCATACCTCTCTGTTTCATTAGCAGAATTAATACTGACCTGCATTACCAACGTTATCAAGTTCAATGATACCATCACTTCCGAAAACCCAGAAACACAAAGTACACTTCTCAATACAGCCTGCTTTCAGCCTTAGCTGTAGGACGGCTGGAGCTTTGTCTTAATACACAGTGAGAAGCAAACAAGAGAAAATCGATTATCTCATCGAGAATGTTCAGTTAATTTGAGGTTTGCAACCAAGTACTGGTTTTGGCACTGAGAGTTAAAATTAACTGCTACTAATGTGGTGACAATAATAATGAGAAAATGAAACTTAAAGTAAGATGCAGCTTTCTTTTTCAGATTCATAGAAGTCTATTCTCAGCAGACTAAACAAGACTAGGAAAAAATTGCAATGCTTCTCAGTTATGAATAATATAACGATTAAAATACAAAGACAAATGAAAGTTTAATATTATTATTGAATTGATAATATAAGAGAGAGAATTTAATCAACTAATGAAATTTCCACCTCTTCATCTTCATTAGAGTCTTCCTAAAAGACAGCAAATTTATCAGTAACCTGATGCTTCTTTTTAATGTCATCTTCTTGCATTATTTTGAGATTAACATAGCGAGCTTGTAAAATGCCAGAAAACAACAGGAAGGCCACAGGAATTTCTTACAAAGACATGCTCCTGTGAGTTAGAGGAAGCAGTGAGAAAAAGTTCAGGACACCTGATTCAGTGGAAATGATATTTTTATCCTAAAGGTTTGTGCTGGATTTAGCACACAATATACGGTTTATACCCTGCAATGGGATGATCAATGCCTGACCTGACATAGAGTTAGAATGGGGTGGACAGGCAATTCAAGCCCTGCCATAAAGCATGCCAGTATCAAGTTAACCCATCAAAATTGTTTAAAGAAATTTGAGCCAGCTGAATGAGTCTGTATTGCATCAGAGCTTTACATCACAGTCACATTTCTAACAGAGGATCAGAACATTAACTTCACTGCCATGTCAAACCACAGCTCCTACATCCCTTATAGTTGAGGTCTTTGCTAATTTTAATATTGCAGGCAAACGTGCCAATAATTTGCAATTGCAATAAGTTGCAATAATAAAGTTTTTTTCCATGTGAATGTGTCCACTACATGCAGTGAATAAAACCAAAATACATTGGATATTAATATTTTAGCCCTGTCTAAAAATTTTTCTTTCTATTCTTTTGGCCCACATTTTATTTTATTTTTAACTTCTGATTAATGGTGTTTCTTGAGGTTGTCCTATGTCATTGCTGAATTGGTTTTTTTTCCAAAATACATTCCAGAATAGATTTTCATTAACAGCAGAATGATGATTACTTTTGAAATTCAGGACAGATGTTTGGTCATTAAGTATTGACTTAAAGACTAAGTCCAGGTGCATGTTTTAGAAAACCTTGCCCTATATAGTCTCCAGCCTAGAGTTATGAACATATACCTTTGGGGGGCTTTGGGTTTGGTGGTTTGGTTTTTTGTTTGGTTTGCAGGGAGGGTTTGCGTCTTTCCTATTCTCTTGGCATAGCTAAAGTTATCTGAAGTATCTGACAATTATCATTTGCAAATAAGCACTGGAAAATGAAACCATGAAAGAAGCATTCACACAGTCTGGCGTGACTGGAAATCCATGTATTTCCACTGCTATGGCCCTCATTTCCCTCACTTCCCAGCCTGACCTCCACACTGGCCGTGCCACCAGGAACACTTGGAAGCCATATGGCAAACAGGATCAGGGAACAGTTCTGAGTTGAAAAAAGCAGCCTCTTAAAAGGATGTTTATTTTTCTGCTAAATCTGGGCTCTGATCTATGTACCCACATATAGATCTGTGCAATACAAGTGGGAGGAAAAAGTGGCCAACGGGAGACAGAAACTGTTGCAGCCATCAGAGCTGCCAAAGGACATCTGTGCCCAACCACAACCTTAGAAACCAAAACTGCTCGGCTAGCTTAAATGTTTTTCACATTTACAAATAAAATAAATACAACTGACCTTACTTGTTGATGTGTGCCTGCTAACAGACTCAACCTGTTAACAACCTGAATACCAAATGTTTTTTGTATTTACTGAAGCACGGCATAATTAACAAGGGGGTGAGCTATCTCAGAACTAACTTACTTAGCTGAGGGACCCAATTAGTAGATGAAGGAATGAGGTAGCCTCCCTCAGCAGAAGCATGGTAATGATACCTGCCTATTCCTCCTCTCCTCACCCAGACCCAATCACAGCTTTTAGCTGCCTGAAAGACCACATACTCATTTTGAGACGAAGAAGAGTTGAGTGCTCTGAGGTTTGTTGCTGTTTCTAATCCAATGACAATAAACCCTTTGTCCAAGGAACAAGGTCAAAAATACCAGCCTTTTCTTTGTCAGAGAAGGGTCCTATTGACCAGCTGCTATTCAGACTTCATGGCTTCCTCTTGTTTGGTCCTTTTTCAGCTCCAGAGAGCTCATTGTGGTGTAGCTTCAGCAAAAGATCACTTCTGACAGCCATTCCGTAGTCAAACGAGCAAGTTAAATTCCTTGGGAAGTGGGAGGCTTGGGGTTGAATCCCCTGCATCCCAGGGGGCTTGTGATGGAGGCAACACTGCCCTGAGTGAGGTCTGGGGCCCCAAAGCTGTACAGTAAGTGGCAGGCATCTCTTTGAACGTATTGCTCAAAGCTATAGTTATGGGGCTCAAATTCAGCCTGATGTAATACTTATTTCACCTACAGCAATGCCAAGTTCAGCGTAACCGTGATAGAAAATATGTCAGACAGAGTTCAATGGTTAAAAAGACAAGTTCTAGCTTCCCTTCCCATAACAGGACACAGGGCATCACTCACCAAGTGAGTGATGCTGGCAGAGCAGGAGTGAGACCAGTAACACCAAGCTGTAAATAACATACCAATGCATCATTATCTTTTTACAGCTCTGCCTTGAAGGTTGGAAATGCACACAATTACCACAGGAAGATCAATTTCCAGTTAAATTTTCTTCATCTACTTTAGAAAAGATATGTCAGGTAGAGGTATGACATCTTTACTAGGATAGTTTCGCTTGGCACGCCTTGCTGTACTTGAAGGGGTAGAGATGTTTCTGTGTATAACTGTGTCTTTGCATCTGTAAGTGGGCTGTAACAGTACAACTACACCTCCAGCAAGAAGCTGTACCACTTTCATATAACTGGTGGCACTAATGCAAAACAGCTTCCACCTATAGGGAAGCCCCAGGTGAAACTGAGCATTTGGGTTCTCGCACACAACCACCTATAGGAGAAATGACATATTTGTTCAGCCTATTTCTATTTGCTGCCTGATAAAAACCAGAGCAACTATGTCAGCAAGGTACTCTCTGCCCTTGTTAAAGGGTACAGAAACCTTCTTTTAGGCCTGAAGCTGAAATCTCAATTCAAATATATACACCATCCTTGTGTTTTTTTGGAGAAGCTGTGCTCTGGCATTTTCCTCTGAAATCAACTGCTATATCTGAATGCCTTTTTGCATGAACTTTTTATTTCAGTACTAACTGCACTTGATTTGCTGTTTGCACAAAAAAGCCAATATTACTATTAACAACAAAGATTAATCCGTGCATTCATGACTGTGGTTTGATTCCAAGTTTCCTACCCCATATGCCTCCCTTGCATAGTTTTGAAAACACTTACATAGGACAACCTTTATTTGTTTCAGACTTGTTTTAATGCTTTTACATTAAAGGAGGCTAGCAAATTTTCTTTGATTAAAGGATGGGTATTCTTCTGAAGCAGTGGTATAGCTGCATTCGCATCCATAAGTCAGATAACGGACTTCAGATGAATAGTGTCTGAAGATTAGCTTTCAGCACAAGGACCAGAGTTCAGTCTTTGTGATGAAATGTTATCCAAGCAGGAGGAAATTCCACCGGCTCTTTTGCTATCACAGGATGCCCTGGTGACCAAAACATCCATCTCCTACAGCAGGAAGTGTGAAGACATGAAACATGCTGCTAGGTTTGGATGCATAGGAGTAGGGCAACAGCAGCAGTGTGAGTTTCCTTACTTGCATCTCCATCTTGGACAGCAAATACTTCTTTCAAGTGCTTCTTCCTGGCAGTCAAAGGTTTTGACATCCCCAAGTGTCCTCCTGTAGCACTAGATTTATTCTCATGAAATTAGGCTGCTGTGTAAGAGACATGCAGGAGTTGAAGCTCACTGAGGAGTGGATTTTCATCTCAGTGCTGCTCAAGAACAAGACAGGGCAGAGGTACAGCGAGGCTATACCACCCACTATACCATCCAATGCTATGAACATCAATCTGTGGTCGAGAGCAGCAGGGAGAAAGCTGTGGAGAAAAGCTTCCATTATGATACAGCACAGGAATGCATCTGGAAAAAAAGCAGCCAAACATTGCTACATAGTCAGAGTTCTGGAGGTAAATACAACAGCTTTTCACTAGCCTGATTGCTGTTATATTAGATTTTGGCTGCCATAGAAAATGATACTTCTGATGTTCTTAATACCTTAGCTACTATGTTATAAATCTTTGGTTGATGAATCTGACTGCAGAATTAAAGCCTCTGTGGAATAAGCCCTACTAGCATAACTAGTATATAGTATAAATTAACCTCTTATCTCTTTTCAGAGTAATCTCTTATCGCAGACAAGCCTTAAAGATATGGGGTTTGGGTTTTCAAATCCTCTGTTTACTGAGCCCTTCTGATAAGAACTACTGCTTTCCCCCTCAGCTTCTTTCAATATACCCACAAACTTGTGACTTGGACAGTACACAAGCTCAGGTCACAACATGGTCCTCTGCAAATCTGCAGCACGCCTTGGTTTTCCGTTAGAATTTTTTTTATTCAGACAATTCTCAATTCAGATTTAATTTTTCCCATCACACTGAAAGACTCACCAGGCCCACCCAACAGCAACCACTGCTCCTCTCAGACGGCAGCGGTGTTCACTCCTGGGGGGGCTCCAATCACCTACACCATGTTTTCAGTTTCAGCAGCAGTCTATTCTCCAGGCAAGATATGTAAGGTGATAAGACGTAAAGTGTTGTATCAGTGCCAGGAGTAGGCACACACATTGAGGACTGATCATCCGGGTGTGCTGAAGACAACTCTCAGACAATGGAGCTGGAGCAGAAGGCAGGAAAACTCAGCTGGCACATGATTCCTAAGAGGGGTCACTTGCCTTTCTCTGTCAGGGGCAAGAAGTTAAAGGAAGCCATGTAAATACATTCCACTATCACCAGTTTTTCTTCATTGGTCCAAATTAAAGAGTTACTTTATGAATCACTTCTTTTTCAAACAGCATTAGGGAAGCCAGTGCCCTCTGCTTAATCCATGAGACAAGTGGGCTTTTTTCATAGTAATAAGACCAACAAACTAATAGTATTTTGCAAATTCCAAGCTCCCCATTAGATGAAACTCTGCCCTTTACTTTCAGTCAGGAGATAAACTATCATATTTAACTATCATATTTAAGATTAAAGTATTTTTTCTTCTTTTAAAGCTATAAAAGTCACATTGGAATTTTACTATTAAAATCAAGTAAAAAAATTTAGAGGACTTTCAGGGAAACTTTGATGAGCAATGTAAGATAGACTTACTTCTGAATACATTTACCTTAATTTATGACTTAATAGCATGTCTAGTTCAACTCTAACTGGCAGAGAAGGCACAGTGACCTATCCTCACACACAGAAATACTGACTGATTTCAGAGAAAGCATTGGGAGCTCTCAGAATATCAATAGGGCAGGGCTTTAATGAAAATTCCAGCCTCTAGCTTTTCACAGGAACACTCTACCCGATCTTTAAAGCACATAATGGTAAATTTGGCCGTAAGTAGTTCAAAACAATTTGTTTTCTAATATGACTTTTTCTCTTTAAGGGCATTTTGACCACGGATTAGGAAATTGTGAAAGTTTCAAGGAACAGATTCAAACAGATGGGAGATGAATGTTGCACTGAACAGTCTAGTGTGACCTTCCAGTGTGAGCGAAGCCTTGTCCAGAAATTCACCCCTTTGCCTCTCCCCATTCCTCCGGTATTATTCAAGTTCTCCACAGCAGTATTTTACCCAGTGAAGTTACTGGAAGACACCTTGGCCATCAGTTGTGGAAAGTTACTCAAAATCGTATTGATGATTTAGGGTTTGATATCCTTGAGTACATGTGACTGCCGTTATTGCAGTGTGGGAGTGTAAAATCAGATATTCTCTTCAATGGTAGATTGTTTTGCTGTTGTTGCAGAGGTAATACAGGTTCTATTCCTCATGTCCTTTTTAGATTATACAATTCAATGATTTTCTGCACAGTATTTTCTAATGAATATACAAACGTGAAAGAAAAAATAACGGCTGCTTCCCTTTTCTCTTAGTTGCTTTTTTTTCTTTCTGGACTTGTAATAAATACAAAATTAAATAAAAAGTGATCCCAGCCTGGCCAAAAAACTGCTTCTTACAAAGTCCGCAGTGGATAAAGTATACCAAATATTGTGCTTCTGTTGGTGAAGTTGGAAGAGCAATGAGTAAAGTGGTATCGAGGACAAGTTAGCTACAAAACTGCCTACTCGACCGAAGCTAGCACTGAACTCACATTGCCAAATTGCCAAAAAACGTCTAAGTTCTCTAAAGACCCCTTGCTGATCCATCTTAGCAAAAGCAAGCAACTAGGTAGTTCATTGTGATCAGCCATAGTAATTAGCACCTTCCCCATCCACTATTAATTGCCTGCACAAAAACAAGAGTCATAATTGTGCTGCACTCCAGCTCTGTTACTTGGTTACACTAAATGTGCAGCCACCAGATTTTGAAACTTAAAACAATGCAGCGATAAACAGAATATTTAATATTCAAAACAAGTGTTTAATTGGGTCTCAAGGAGGCAAAAAATTATGCTGTGTAATTGTGATGAAGTAGACCACTGCAATGATTACATGTACTTGAGGGAAGACAAGACTGCAGAAGTTGTGAAAGATCACATTGTATTGCTGCTCCATAGGTGGAGCAGAAATACGTAACACGAAGGTAGCCACCAGTAATAATCCTTCCTACAGCGCTGTAACTTATTATTTTGCCGTCAGGAGGAAGAGGATCATAGACCCCTAAACTTGCTCATCTTACTACTGTGTTATTTTTCTTATAAGGTACACACTGATGTTCAATTATCAGTTCACACAAATCATTTTAGCAGCTAAATGAGAGTGGTTTTATATTCTCATTATTACATGCAGGATATTTTGAGAAAGACTTTGCTTGCCCAGCTGTTGGGGATCCGATTTTCAAGGACTGCTGAACAGGTTATCATTAAAAAATCAGATCTTGTTATATTATGTCCAGTAAGGTGCCTTAAAACATAACTTCTGAAATCAGTAACCTTTTAAAATTCAGCTTCCTTGTACTGGGGTGGATTGATCCTGGCCAGCAACCAAACACCCACCCAGCCGCTCACACTCCCCTCTGCCATGGGATCAGAAGAAAATATAGGGAAGGTGAAAAGGCTCATGGGTCGAGATAATGACAGTTTAATAAGGAAAGCAAGTCTTCTGCACAGGCAAAGCAAACAGAAATCGTTCGCTGCTTCCCATTGGCAGGCAAATGTTCAGCCTCTTCCAGGAAAGCAGGGCCCCAGCATGCATAATGATTACTTGGGAAGTCAAACACCATAACCACAAGTGTCCCCCCTTCCTCCTCCTTTTCCCCAGATTTTAGTGCTGAGCGTGACATCATATGGCACGGGATATCCATTTGGTCTGTTGGGAGTCAGCTGTCCCAGCTGTGTCCCCTCCCAGCTTCTTGCCCACCCCCAGCCTATTGGCCTTTGGAGGAGTGGTTTGGACAGACAGCCTTGATGTGCAACCATCGCTCAGCAGCAGCCAAAACACTGGTGTGTTATCGGCACTGTTGTAGCAACAATATGCAAAGCACAGCACCATACGGGCTGCTATGAATTCCATCCCAGCCAGACCCCATACAAGTACTTTCCATATTTGATTTCTTTACTGTTCCCTAGAGTTTGACAGCACTGGTTTGTTTAGGCATTATTTGTGCTATTCCATCTATTATTTTTGGCATATACACTGATTGCAAGCCCACTGGGCAATGAAGCTAATTCTTTTGTAATGACTAGTAAGCTAATGCTCTCAGAGTTCAGCCTATATATAAGGGGGATTATAGTAAAACAATTTGGAATACTTAAAGCATTACAGCATTGTACTTGGAAAACACTTTAATACAAGTCTAGAATATGTATTATAATGCTTTAATACTGCACCCTAATTGTACAACCAGGCACTGCAATTCCACGCTTAAGAAAAATCAAAATTATTAGGTTTTATTACACTTTAATTCAGAGATTAAAATGTATTACGTGAAGAAGCAAAGACAACAAACTTCACTTTGTCTGTGATGGTGTTCTTCAAGTAAAATTCCTAGAATTGAACAAGTAGTCATGGACTTATAGAACTCTTTTACAATGTTTGAAAGAAATCTCTTGGCACATGGGCAGTGCCTCAAAAGAAATACTCTACGTTTACGTTAAACAAAGAACCAGTTAAACGTTCTGTGTTGAAATCTAGCCTCTATTACTAGACAGGTTGCTTGCAATGATATTCAGACAGATCTGAATTGCAGTTTCATGTCTGCTCTGAGGCAGAAACACACACACACACAACATAAAGAGGGAACAACTATACCTGAAAAAGAGCCAAGAAGGAGCTTTCTATTAAAGTGCTGGTGTGGAAGACATTTAAGACAAAGAAGCTATCCCTGTCTGATTGCTATTATCCTTGTCAAGGAAATAGGACATTCTGGGCCTTTTCAGTGAATAAGGAGGACTTGTTCAGTGTTAGGATCCTGTCAGTGGCAGAACAAGTCTTACAAGCTCCTCCCTCAGAACTGGACAAATAGGAGGAACAGCTTGCTTCTGCGGTGTGCTGTACTGATTCCACTGTCAGCCTACTTACCTGGAAACTCAGCCTGAAGTCCGGCTAATATATTGAATCTTTTTACACTGAAGTATTGGTTTCCTACATCTTCACCAAAGATCCTGAAGATGGCTTCAACTATGCCTTTGCAATGCGATCTATACCTCTGTACGGTATAATTGAGGACACGCTCTGAAGATGAGGCAAAAGCACAGGTCAGCGAACTTGTCCTCCATGATTTTTACTATCACTTGAGAGATGTAGAGAGTCTATAAGACAATGTGGCCTTCCTTGCTGGCATTGTAAGGCTGGCAGCAGAGGTAGCCAACTTATCACATGTGAATGAAGCAGTCTTAATATGGAGGTAATGAACACACGAAAAATCGCAACTCCTCTGCACTCTCCATGATGCTTCTTTCAAAGTGGCAGGGCAACAGTAAACTCTGTACAATTTCCATAGGTGCCATCTTTACATTTCACCTCTTCACATTCTTGTGCAGCTGGATGCCACCCTCCATCCTCCACTTGTCTTTCCTGGTAAACCATTCCAACCTCTGTGAGGGGTATGAGGACTTTTTACATGAAAAACACTCAAAGCAGTGGGTAGCTTTAGCACTATACCCTCACCTAACAGAGGTTTAGCCTGTTTATAACTAAATCTTCAGGCACACTGAATAGCACCTCTGACCTCATATACATCCTCTCATTAACATCACAGCCTACATGCTCACCTGTTGTGATAAAAATTGTCAAATTCGTCTGCAATTATGAGCTACTTTTTGCCTTTCTTCAGCAAGAGAATAAGAGCAATTTGCCTTCGGCTTGTGCAGGTAGTATTGTTTCTTTATTCTGATTGTATCTGACAGGGTTCCAAGGGCTGCAATATATGTTTCAGAGCCACTGCTTGCTGCAGAAAAACAATCACCACAGTTGGTATATAATTACACCGTACTAATTGAAGCAGAAGATATTTCCTGGGCAGTAATGAATAGCAGAGAGGGTTTAATGGACCAAATTACTACAGAAGCCAATCTCAGTAATTTGTTATTCCTTCAGTAGCTGTCCTATGCTAAGTCCAACTCAGCAACTACACAAAATATGAGATTAAAACCTAAGTGTACACTGCAATAATTTGATCTTTAAAGTTTCCACCAACATATAAAGATTTAAATATGGTAATTTTTGCACCAGTAAAAGTCACATAGTGCCCAGATCTGCAGAATATCTTCACTTCTAGACTGGGATTAGTTGTTAGACAGAAGACTAGTGCCAAAACCACCTAACATGCCTCCTTGTTCCACGAATGATGATTTGATCATAACACGTTGCCTATTTTGCTTTATTTTTTTCTACTTTTACTTCTTTTAGGAAGAACAAAACGACTGAGTTTTTTCATAATAAATATTTATCAGTGCTTATGATGCAAAACCCTGCCAGGCAGATGAAAAAGCAGGAACTTTGTCATGTGCTCTGCTTCCTACTGCAGTGTGTGAGAGGCAGAAAAATCTTTCTCAACTCAGAAAACCATCTCAGATTTCTGGACTAGTGGTCTTGTCTCCTGCTCCTTCTCCTCCAAGGAAAGTGTTGCCTTTTATTTGTGATGACTGAGGTTGCTCACAGGGTGACCTATCAGTTACAACCAGTTCTCCCAAGGAAAGCCACCCAGGAAGGACGAGATGACTTGTCTCACCAAAATAAGTGACATGGCAATAAGAAGCCCTAGTCAGAGGCAGCATAAACCGAAGAAATGCTAAACATTATGACGCTACCACATCAGAATAATATATGTACCAACCTGTTCTGGTATGGCTTATCCATTGCAGGCTCTTGTTAACAGATAGGTTATGTTTACTCTGAAGTTAATCTACTTTCTATTGCAATCCTTTAAAACCAGATGCGGGCAAAGAAATGCATGACGAGAAGTTTGGGATTGTCAGTAAAGCAGGAGAAAATACATGGCTATGCTGAGTAATATGGACACTGTCCCTTTTCCTACCTTTACTCAGACACATTCAGTCAGTGCACTGGTGTTCATTGTGATACAGGAAAATCAAAAATTACCTTCCTCCCTGCAAAAAAAACAGGAGCCTGGCAGAAACAGCCCATGCTGGAAAGCCAATTTCTAATTTTCCTGCCAGTATTTACTGTTTTCATAGCTGACTGTTACCTTTTGACCACCATCTTCTGTGCCAGCACAGAACAAAAGATTCAGCGATGTTTCTGCTCCTTTTNAGCACTATAGGAGCTACTAGGAAGAAAATGAACTCTATCCCAGATAGAAAACCAAGACAGTGGGTCATCTCAAAGGGAAAGCAGGCAGGCAAACCAGGTGCTGCTCTTTGTGTGCATATCCTTTCTCCACCACTCTCTCCCTTTCCTTTTTCTGATATCAAGGGACAACTATACTCTTGTAGCTAGTCCTCAGCATTAATTTGGGTTTAAGAGGGGGGTTGCAGATGAGTGTCTAAACCTCTGTATTTGGACATACAGCCAGTCTCAGAAAACACATCCTGTATGAAAAAAAGGCAAAGAAAAGCAATAAATTCTGTGAATTATAATAGAGTGCCTAACTTTTGCTAGGTTGGGTATTACCACCTTTCAAGGCTATACACAGATTTGTAAGCACTTTTTCCTCCTCACTTAATGAGCAATCTTGACTCTTGGAAAAATATGCTGCCCCTGCTAGTGCTCTGGATTGCTCAGAGTTTTTTGTCAGAGTAACCCTGGAGACAAGAAAAGGTTAGCCTGTCTTATGAGAATGCAGCCACCGTCTTGGATTTGGGCAGCATAAATCTTTGATGCAAAGCTGCTATGAGGAAACCTGACCTTGGTCTTGGGCTGACAAAGAGGGGGCTGGATAAAAAAGAACACAATACATCATGGCGCTCTGAGGTTAAGCATCACTGTTTTTTCCTCCATTAAGAAGCTGACAAAATGTCTTTTGGACATGTGATACCACTTAGCAGAGGGACGGAGGCAAGTGCCAGAAACGGACAAATAGTGCAATCGACGTTCACATCTGCATAACCATCAGGCTGCTCAGAATTAATATGACCATATGATGAGCCTGCATTCTGATTACAACCTATCTGTGCAAAATCAACACCAAGGAACAAGTTGAACTGTGAACTAGTTTGAAGGAATAATTGTGCAGGCTGATGAAAACTACAAACCACTTCCTTGGATTGCCAACCTTCCTCCAGAAAGAAGGTATAGTGGTTCCACTAACAAGCCAAACACACTTAGAGTAGCAAAAATAGGCCATCTCCAGCACAAGAAGCCTTGATTGCATCAGTATTTCACATGCATTTCTTTGGTAGCACCAGAAACTGCAAAAGGCAATGACACTTCTAAGTACAGCATACGAATGAGTCCAAATTGCCATCTACTCCTGCTTCCCAGAAGACTGTAACATAACTTTACTCTTTTCACAGTATTTTCCTCCCTGGCCCTTCCCAAAAACAGTCAGAAGTTAACATTAAAAAGGAGCCTAGAAAGGCTGGGGACAAAAAATCAGAATTTCTTTTGAATCAAAGCCAGATCCCAGTTCCCTGTAGCCTCCTTGGAAATTCTCACCCCCTGCTATTTTGGAAGGTTAAGAGAGATGTTGCAGAAGATAGAGGATTCTTGCCTTAGAAGAGTCTTTACATTATTACTTTAAAAACTACTGTACTCACAACAGGGTAGACATACACAAGCCTAAACATACATTGCCTACAGTGCTGCTCTTCCTGTGCAAGGGAAAGTAGGTCCGAATGCAAGTACCTGCCCTTCGAATGAAATATCCTCCAGAACAGGCACCATGTGATACCTGGATAGCTCTGATAATTTACGCTTGAAAAATGCTAAAAAGTTTTCAAGTAATGAGGATGGCTGAAAATAATTGTATCGTGCAACACAAATGGTTAATGCAAAAAGCAGAATTTAAAGATATATCAGAAGTGATTTTAAAGGCTGCAACAGCCAAACATGTCATCTACTAATAAAAGTTACTACCATGTTGTTATTGTATTCTTCCAGTCATGTCAAAGCACTGATGTGATTAAGGAAATATCTCAGTTATTTAACGCTTGACTTCTTTTCCTCCATCAGGTTGTAAATTTATGTGTGTCACTAGTCTCTGAATTACAGCTCCTGGCAAATTCTGCTTCTGAATGTGCCTGAAGTTCTCACATGATTTAGGGAAACAGTTTCCAAGTGTTGAGGCATCATTTGGTTTCTAGAAATTGAAAAGAAAGTTA
Organism: Scopus umbretta; assembly: GCA_013400535.1. Classification (NCBI taxonomy): domain Eukaryota; kingdom Metazoa; phylum Chordata; class Aves; order Pelecaniformes; family Scopidae; genus Scopus; species Scopus umbretta. The sequence continues at coordinate 8,847 of VZTL01050557.1, read as the reverse complement.
GTGCTGAAATCAGCAAGGCAAGCGACCAATTGACTTTTTTAAAAGAGAAATTGATAAGATCGTAAAATGAACCTTTCAAAGTACACATTTTTAGTTTGGATTCAGGCACAGTGCACCCAGATTCTCCTGCATAGCTGCGGGACATCCTCCGCAAAATAGGGACAAGTTATAGAAGACTGTGGGAAAACTTCCTCTGACCACAGTGGATGTCACACTGAAGCTTGATCTTAGTTTCATGCAGCTTTTCCTCCCAATAGTGCGTGCTAGCCAAAGGTTTTCAGCAAGCATGATGGGGCTCAAGCATAGATGGACTCACAAAGGTTAAGAAAAGAAAAAAGTTCACCATTGTCATACTTTCAGGACTAAAAGTAAATGGACTTATATTTTGGCATTGATCTACTGCAAAAATACCTACAGGCTTACACCCCTTCCCTCAAGAAAACTGTAGCTTGAACATATTTTTCTACAGTGTTTAGTACCAGGCACAACAGTGACACTGGGCACTTGTTTATTTCTGCTCCACACAACTCTCGTTTCTGTCACTCTCTGGCATGTGAAATGCTGCCTCCAAATCTGAGACTACAGAGAAAGTCACATACCAGATATCAAGGAAATACTCTCTCCCCTTATTTCAAGATGATCCTGCTGCCTTCACTTCTGGCATTTGAGGATCTCTTGCCTAGATAAGGGATTGCCTTTCAAAGTATCAGCAAGCCTCCAGTCAGAGAAGATTTTTCTGTTGCAGTTACTCCACTTTTCAGCAACAAGCTGGAGGTCTGTATATAAGCTTGAGTTGAACCTGGAGTAGCTTGTGCTCCCTGAAGCACCTCCCCTAGATTTAGTTTTTCCCAAGCAGAGCAACAATTATAAATACCTTATGTCCTTCATTCAATAAAAACATTAATCAACTAAATTGATTCATAATTCATAATCACATTTCATTAAAAATTACTGATCATTTCTTCTTTTCTGGCCTCTGGAAATAAATAACAGAACTTAGAGGAGGATTGGGAATAAAATTTAGTGGAAAGTATGAATTAAATTTGTTGTGACTTCATTTTTCCCTTCCCTGCCCTGCTCCTATTTCTGACTACCTACACAGAATATGGTTTGCCAGCAATTTTTAATGCAGATTTGAGCAAGAAAGACTCTGGTCAAAGGTTACAACAGCTGGGCTAAAGAAGGACATTCTTGGCCTCTCTGTATAGGCATCATTCAAAGAAGTAAGTCAGAAACCTACGGCCTTAGGAAAGCGAGAACAAAGGCATGCCTTAACTATATTCCATGGGAAACTGGATCTGAGAGAAACTCTAGAAAAGGCTAACATGAAATTTTACACAGTATCACATCAGTACTGTATATGAATGCAATTGAATGTATAGGGACAGGACAGAAAGACGAGAGAGCCAACCTGGATCTACCAACTACTGATGTTTGGTACAGGCAGAAAAAATGTTATGTTATGTATGTAGAAGCAGACAAACAGCAGCTGAAAGTGAACCAAACAGCTTTTAAGTGATTCTCTCATAGTGCTAAAACACTACAGAGTACCCCTGTTGCTTTTTACAAATGAGTTTCTGGCCAAATCTGTCATCTAGCCAAGAGACCAGAAATGTTTTTGTGTGCAATATCAACCCGAGTCTTTGCTGAGTCACTTTACATTTTTCTGTGTCTATCAGCGTATTAACAGATACCAGAATTCAATTACTGATTCATGCAATTGTATTAGCTCAGCATTTCCCAGACTCCTGAGCTTTTGCTGGTAGTCTGTGGGTCTACCCTGCATTCATTCTGCTGCCTGCCTTACGTTGTTACATGAATTGGTATAATTGCTCAGCAGCGCACTGCCTGGTATGTCTCATTAGCATTCTTTAATTACAGCAGGACTGAATGGCATGTCACTTACTTGTAAAAACTATTCACTGTATATTACAAAAGTGATTACAAACTAACCTCTCAGCTTTGGCTTCAGCTTGGACCTGACATTTTTATAGACCTCTATACTTCATTCTGGTAGTTCATGACAACAGATCCCCTTGACTAAGCTGTTGCCTGTTAATAAGCAATCTATCCTAATTCATTATATCACACTTTATTAAGCCTAGGTAAACAAGAGTCTGGGAAATTCTTTTATTGCTTATTTGACTTGTTAGCGAATGTTCACACTAATTTGAGCTATTCTCCCTCTTAGCTCCTACTTGCTGATTCCAGTGACTAAAAGAAAAATTACATTTCAGCAGGACTTATATAAGTTTTGAAGTACAAACTAACATGTTCTGCCTCCATATTGGCCCCTCTACCCTAGCTCTTTTGCTGTCCCTTCTCTTTGCAAAGAGATGGCAATGAAGTCCATCTGAAAAAGACTCTTCTAGGCAATAGTTACTCTACTGAACATCGTCTGAGCAAACTGCCTGGATTAGGGTTCTCAAAGACTCTGCCACAGAAGAGGCAAAACTGCCCTTAAACTTGGGGAAAGCAAGAAAAACAGGAGGGGAAAAAGGAGGAAGAGGTTTCTACAGGAATTTGGAATCTGGTAAGTAGGTGTGGGGGCAATCATAATTTCAAATCCAAATACTTAAAAGTCCTCCTCAGTCTGGTTTTAGAGATCTGAGACCCTTTGTATTACTAGCCCTTTGTATTGTCCTATGCCAAGCAAGCTGGACAACAGAATAAAGTTTTGCCTCACAGCACAAGGCTGAGTTGCATAATGTCTGTGGTCCTAGTGAATGCTATATAAGGAATCCTGCCATTGCTCTCTACACAAATGTCATCACCTTAAGTTGATGAAATTGGATTGTGTTTTTAGATCTTACATGCTTAAATCCAAAAAGAGTTTCAAGATGACAGAAGTAAAATAAATACTTCACTGTGTATGTGCAAAGTCAAGATTACCCAGGCTGGTTTAGTACTGAAAGAAAGAAAAAGTACTACATTTTGTAGGGACTATATGCCATTTTCAATTTAGGCTCGAGGGTAAGTGCGGTTAGCCCCAGTAGTTGAATACAGAAATTCTGACTATGAATTACTTTTTCTCCACCACACTGAACACAGCCATCTTTATACTGGGTGAAGTGGGCAATATTAACACCCTAAATCAGTCAAGATTTAGTTTCATGCCCACATAGGAGGTTCAGCACAGTAAATGACTGAAAGGTACCGCGTCTGTGGAAGTTTCATTTTTCTTTTTGTAAGACGTGCTTCAGTGTACAACCACTAGATTGCTGCTAGAAAGGGCAGATGTGAGAGGAGAAAACATGATAAGCAAAACCACAGATACTGTGGAGATCTGGAGACAAGCACGTCTTCAAGAAAGGATGAAAGAAAATATTCACCTGATTTAAGCCATTAACTTAAAGTAGAAATTGGTAAGCAAAGCACAATAAGAGCATGTCCTCTGTTCCATGAACCACTTCTGGCCTTGAATCCACAAGCAGAATGTTCTGTTTTCCCCACTGTGGACAATTCATGGAAAACTCCTCACCTGCTAGACCCAGAATGTTTACATTGCTTTGAAATGCATATTTTCATCAAAATCTTATTGGTACTGGAGGACCCATAGCATTTTCACACAAAAAATGGAAGTATTTCATACAGCTAATAGGAACCGATTATTTAAAGCAGTGACCACTACTTACTGAGAATCATTTCAAGTAAAACAAAGAAATGGGCAGTGATTATTCTACACTACAGTTTGAAGGAAATCCTGCAAAGCTGAATAATGCATTTTATTAATACGTGTTCTTCTCCCCCAAATACTCTTACTAGAAAAGTCTCAGTTACAATAACTGAACTGGTCAATTCCCACCAGGAAACATAAAAAACACCCTTTCAGCATAGCATTTGATAGAAGAATAGAGAACAAGGGGGGAAAAAGGAAATACGGCAAATAAAAAAAAAACAATCCTCTTATCTGCTCTTTTGTTTATTGTAAGGTCTCCTACCCTACTCTGCACAAACCATTTTTAAAGCAAAAAACAATGAAATTTGTTGCTGAGCCAAAAAATTCTACAGCAGGCTCCAGCTGTGACTCATGCACAGATGCACAGGCACTGCAGATGCTCTTGGTTAATGCACCAAAGTAATCTTTGGAGATAGCACAAATTGACAACAGGAATGATGACTAAAATTAAAAATTGTACTACGAAAGTAATGTCAGAATAGAATAAAGTGGCTTAATACACTGACTTCTCTCAGGCCATCTGTAGGTAGGTGAAAGTCAGCTAACAAAAGAACATTTTAGCCAGTCTTTTCAAAGTGGTTTCTCTGTAGAACTCCATTGTTTCATCTTGTGATTCCTAAATAATGCCGTGAGAATGACAGGATACAATGCTGCAGAACTAATGGACTTCCACCAGCAGGACATCCTTCTCTCTCTCCTCAGGAAAGAGGGGCAAAATTTTGCTTGGCATATGAAAACACGGAAGACAGGAGCCAAACTGCACATTTAATTTCTGTTTGTCTCAGGAGTCAACAGAAACCCCTGAAAAGGAAAAATATAAAACTTACTTTTTTGCCTCTTTTTTCCTAATATTTTGCTAGTGATTCATAAAACAGTAACCCCACCTCCATCAGCAGATTAATTTCATAAAACAGCATTGATTTTGTAATTTGTATTCTGACAGGGACAAAAAGTATGGCAAGAACAAGAAAAATATTTCAAAGATGTCAAAGTGCATATAAATAATATGCACTTTTTATAAAAAAATATATCCCAGAAATAAATGGGTTATTGCATCCATTAAGTGTCCTCGGTAGTCTTAAACTGTTTTGTAGGGTCTCTTTGCCTTCTGTGCATTCTCCTGTCTCAGATGTTGGGCTAACAGCTGCTGCACAGGTATTTAAAACCCTGGTCTCAAGGGCTAATGCACGTATGTATTTATTTATTTATTGTTGTGCAATGATCTTGTTGGGCATCTGGTGGCAAGAACTATGATAAAGTGCCAGGTTTTGGTACACTAGTTTTGGATGTTCTTAAATACCAACACACTATAAAATATTGCTGCTTTGCTTTAAGTTCTTTAGCCTGGAGAAGATAAGGCTCCAGGGAGACCTTGTTGCGGCCTTTCAATACTTAAAGGGAGCTTGTAAGAAAGATGGGGACAGACTTTTTACCAGGGCCTGTAGTGAGAGAACAAGGTGTAACAGTTTTAAACTAAGAGAGGGTAGATTTAGATTGGATACAAGGAAGATATTTTTTACAATGTGGGTAGTGAGACACTGGAAGAAGTTGCCCAGAGAAGCTATGGATGCCCCTTCCCTGGAGTTGTTCCAGGACAGGTTGGATGAGGCTTTGAACAACTCGACCTAGCAGAAGATGTCCCTGCCCACAGCAGGGGGGTTTAAAGGTCTCTTCCAACACAAAGCATTCTATGATTCTACAAAATTGCCAAAATATTCTTACAAAATTACAATGAAACATCAATTCATCTCTATTCAGGCACAAATCCATAGTACTATTGGAGGCAAAGGTCTTAGGTCTACATCCTCCTTTCAGATTGCATTCCATTTTATACAAACTTCACCTTAAACAGGCATTAGACAAAGTGTACGTTACGTAATCAGCCCCTTGGTTATCACAGCTGGGATTCCATGGTTTTGCCCAAAAGCTTCCTGTGGGCTGAGACTCACAGTAATCAGCCCAGATCCCCCAGTTTCTAAGAGGTCCAACAGTCCATACCATTATACTCAAGGAGCAGGGGAGTCTACACGCTCTTAAGGCAGCCCATTTTTCCTCGAGGCTGCTGTTAAGAGGAAGCAGTGATCTGCTTCTAGCTGAAGAAACATTTAATTGAATCTTTTATGAATTACGCAAGGAAGCCAACAATTTCCAACCCTGTAATTATGGTTATTTGCTCAGCTCACGTACAGCTCTTTCAAGAAGATGCAGGCTTCAGTTCCAGCTGTCTGTTGCACAGATGTACACCAGCAGGTGTCAAAGCAAGGGAACTGAAGAAAAGGACTACCTGGACCAAAGAATTCAGAATAATTCTACCAGAAAATTACTACTCCACAAAGCAGTTTCCTTGGACTGCCAAAATTAGAGATTTAAAAGCTGTATTTTGTATATAAACTAAGGCTGTGTTTGTGTTTATTTTTTCATGTAGTTTTTTTGTAGTTTTAAACCAACAAACAAAGACTATTTTTGTGCCTGAAGTCAGAACAATTCCATCACTGTCAAGTTAGAAGTGAGTATAAACTGAGAAGGAAGCTGTTACTGATTGGGAGCGAGCAAGTCATCAGCTGAGTAGTCTTATTCCAGAACTATGAAAACACCTGAAAAGATAAAACAAAGCAAAAACAAAGACAAGCACCTAGCTGGGAGTGAGAAAATACGACTCCAGAAAATGTGAATTTTGTTACACTGAACCCCATGGTGATGTTCACTCCACCACAAAGTGCAGTAAATTTCCAGTTTAATCGCAGTTAGTGATTAATTAAGGGTGAGCAAAAGCACACCCTTCTATCAGACTGTTTCAGAAACATCATATGAATTCAGACAAGACTGTAAGACTCGGAGAGAGAGCGCAACCCTTATGAAGCTGTCTATTGAAACAATATGGCCTATGAACTAAAAGAAAACCCTTTCCTTGGGCGTCAACTATTAACAGCACAGATCAGTCAGACCTTAAATGTTCAAACACCTTACCCTGAAAGTGAATTTCAGTTGCTGGGATACAATTTAAAGCGAATAAAATGACGAGTGTTGAGAACCAGCTTTAATAAAATGAAGAAAGGATGACAGCTTCCATCAAAATGGCATTTATGCACCATCAGAAAACCTTTAACTTATCAAAACCTAATTTATCCAGTTAGCTTTGTTCTGCCTGACGACTGTTCTCTAAGTAACAGAAACATTCAAGGCAGCACATAAATCTATGATGGTGACGTATTAGAGGTATGCTGTAAGGGAGGTTAAGGGAAAGCCATTTCACCGGCACTAGCACATCTATGTAAAATGTTACATGCTGAAGCTTAAAAAAAATAAACTATATGAACAGGTTTTAGGTCAGTTCCCAGTATTCATAATGTCATCAGCACAAGGATACAGATTTCAGACTTTTTTCTTTAAATCACAAATGAGCTTCCTTATTCAAAAACCACTCAAACACTTGTCTCTGTGTCTTTTGGCACTTGAATGACCTGATTTTTGTGCTTCACACTTCTGAAAAATCAGGATGCTTATTTGCATTCGTGAGTAACAATACAGATGTCTGTTCCCTCACTTCCGCACAGAGGCTCTCATTTGTAGCATACAAGGAACACTGGGGACTGAGATTACAAGACTACTGTTAATCCTGCTTGATATTAGACAAGCCATTTCCCCGCCCAGAAGCATTATTACTTTGGCAATAAGTGGATTGCAAAAGTGGATTTATTATCAGCCCCTTGATTACTCTGCAGATGTTTTAAATTATTGCTACCCAGCTTAATGTTCCCTAAATTAACTGTTTTCAAAGTCTTTACAAACACAGTTTAGCAATTAGAATACAGCATATAATTACTCTTTTTAATAAAAATAGATATTAGAAGAGAGTGTTTTATTAAATAGACTACGACTCAAAATGAAAACACTTTTAGTCAAAGGACTGAGATGTTCATTATGTAAATTAAACTATTCAAATGTTGTAACAGGCATACGTGTAAGATTTGCAGCAAGTCTAGCTTCCTAAATCAATCAAATACATTCTACCAGGCAACATGCCGCCTTAAGCATTTGCTGAAAATTCAAGCACAAAACATAGCACAGGCTTAAGGGCTTTGCAGCAATTTCTGCCACTGGTGTATAATTCACAAAAGGAAACTCATACAATATAGCACCGATACAACAGTAACATACTGAAGCATGACACATCTCCTGCAAAAATCCAATATTTCCATTTCGTTATTTTTGCTGAAAGGTTGCAGAATACCCTAAATCCCACAAGGAACAATTACCTCTACTAACAGTGCTTGGGCAACTTCGTTGCCTGGTAACCTCAGCTACAGGACAAGGAAACAAAATACACAGCCGCTTCTTTCACAAGTGAAGAAAGATGGGAGAAAAAAGTTAGGACAAATTGCCACTGGCAGCCACGTACCTTTGTTTTGAACAAGTCTTCCATCCTTACCTCGGCAAATGCATCTTTCACGAGCACTGAATCCATCTTAAATAGAAAGGGCTGCTGTTTGACTTTTTATCAACACAAAATTATGCATATAAAGCATGGTACTTTTGAACGTATCAACCAATTAGTTAAAACAGGATTCTCACACATCCACTTTCATGGTGAACTGAGGTGTTTCCTGAGGCAAAGAATCTATTTAACGTAAGTCCAAACCAGTTTTTTCAGCTGTGCTGGTTCTCCACAGCAGCTGCATGCTGAGCAACCGGGTTCTACCACAGTTCTCAACTGTCTGCCGCCACAGAAGGAACTAGAGGAAAAGGTTGCACCTCTTCTACCTCCTGTTCCCAACTCTCATGCCTCAGCACCTAGGTGAGAGAGGGTAAACTGAACTACAAAGTTAAGTTGCCATCCCTAATCTGAATTCCTTGATTGTGTAAAGCGAATTTGAAAACTGAACCACTTAATTGGTGTAGCACCTTTCATATATCACACCTCCATCTTTTTTTAATCCAAGGGACTACCAAAACTCCTTCTACTGCAAAAAATCGTCCAGCTCAGATGACCTTGGAACTCCTCTGTCTTCACTTTTCATCAGCAATCCTGAGGGCCTTGATGCTCCACATTCTGATTGCTTCTCTGAAGCCATCCAGTTCTAGTGAGAAGATACATACTGTATCAGGAAATGTTGCAGGGCTACCCAGTTGCTGTCGCAGGGTTATGATCTTGCTGGGATCACAGAGAC
>VZTL01050555.1:30420-46620 GCA_013400535.1 Scopus umbretta | reverse complement strand
TGGTTGAAGTCCCCCAGCAGGAGGACAGCCTATGAGCATGATGCCTCCTGTAGCTGCAATAAGAAGGCTTCATCAATAGGCTCCCCTTGATTGGGCAGCCTCTAGTAGACACCAGTCACAAGGTTCACTTTGTTGCCTCAGTCTCTAATTCTTACCTATAAGCTTTCAACCTGCCTGTGGCTATTCTTCAGAGACAGCTCTTCACACTCTATCCATTTCTTGATGTAGAGGGCAACTCCTCCACCCCTCCTTCCTCGTCTGTCCCTTCTGAACAGCCTGTAGCCATCGATAGCTGCACTCTAGTCATGGGATTCGTCCCACCAAGTGTCAGTAATGGCAACTAGGTCGTAGCTTCCTAGCAGCATGGTGGCTTCCAACTCCTCTTGTTTATTGCACATGCTGCGTGCATTGGTGTGGAGGCACTTCAGCTGGGCTGTCAGCCATGTCACCTTCTTAGAGAATTCCCCTTAATTCCTTTGAGCTATTTCACTGATGTTTCCCTCTTGGCTCCTATTACCTCAGAAGCCCCTGGCTCATCTCTGTAAGACTTTAAGTGTGTTGCAGTGGAGCCAGAGCAGCGGGCTGAGGGCCCTTGCTAGCAACCTGTCCCTCTAGCCTTGGCATGTCATCCTACAGCTTGTCACGGACAAGCTTTATATTATCCCCCTCCCCTTTCAAGTCTAGTTTAAAGCTCTGTCAATGAGCCTTGATCAGTGTGACTGTGACCTTACTGAATGTGTGAGTTTCACAGAAAAGAAATCTTACAACAGAAATTGCTGCCAACCCACCCTAGTCATCCTGTTTAGCTTTTTTTTTTTCTTTTTTACTAAACGATTTTATGCCACTGAATGGTGTGGTTCTGTTCTTGCAGGTATCCCACCCTAAATTCCCTTGTGGAAATACATATTTATTTTTCCACTCTAGAGGGTCCCTATATTATGCACAGAACTTTCTCATATTAAATCCACATTAATCATCTCCAATACATAACAACAAAAATTTGCACTCTGGGGGACCTCAAAATGCAATAAAACATTTCTTAGAAATATCATTCAGGTTAAATACATTTTGCTATCACCACATTTTAAGCTATCCTCTTCAGAAGTGGGGGCCACTGGACCATCAAATGCTATGATCAAGAATCCTTAGTGTCATATGCATTTTTTTCTCCCTGAATCTTACTCCAAATCTGAAAACTAAGAACATACTAAGTATCATGAACCTTCATTTCTAAAAGTCAAATAGGAAGAAAGGTACAGGTTTTATGCAGTCATGAAGAACATATAAGGAGAATGAGCAAAAAATAATTATTTGAAGTTTAGAAATATTTGAAAACTATTTCCCACACATCAATTCCATTTATCTGAGGTAAAAATAATGTAGATATACTTAAATATTTGATCATGACCATCAACATGCTTTTCTGTTTGAAATGGAGTTTTCAATCTATTCTTAATTATTTGATGAGTTATTGCTTCATTTTTATGCATAATTTCAGTCTTTCTTCAAGCTAAAGTTTCATATTAAAAGAAACAAACACACCCCCCGAAAGGTTAAATGCAATTGGAGAAATATGTTCAGATGCCATTGACACTGGGAAAAAGAAATCGTTAGAGAATTACTATATTCTCTGATGCATTCCAGAAACTTCTGTGTACAGAAGTGAGACTCTGTAGACTTGCAGACACATACCCATACGTCAATCATCTGGCATCTTCAATTTGCAGACTCTTGCTCTCCAAAGTTGTACAAACTCATAGTAATAACATGATCGGTATGGCCACTTTTCTCAAGGGGCACCTTCTACCAGCTGCTAGGCTCTCCAAAGTGGGGATTTTTGGATAGCTTTTTCCTTTAAACCTTTTGTTCTTACACAAAAAAGCCACAAATACACAATTAAAGGCATTTCTGCTGCACACTTTATGGCCCATGCATTTATTTCCTTTTGTGTAAGATGAATTTTATGAAGCATTACTCAGTGCGCAGAGTGTTTAGAATTGATTTTCAGTGACACGCTCTGCTGTTTTTATATCCACAATTTCACATGCATGACGAATAATTGCTATTCAGACATATTATCTTCAGGTGCAGAAGTGAAGGCCAATGTTTCATAATGTGTTTTTTGGTGGCCCTAACATTATACCAAATGCAACTGACTTTATAAGGATACTTGGTAAAAGTTCCCTGTTGCTTTGTGCATAAAATGGAATGTGTCCTTTACACTGAAACAGCCACCCTTCCTCCAGTTTTTCCAAAACCCAGTCTTATTACATCAAACAAGCAGTAAGGTTGGGCAAGACTTCTTATGAGGTTCAAATTTTTCGAAACTTGATTCTCTGTCACTCACAATTAAACCCTGTTCATACAGACTAATGATTACCTTGGAGGTGCTTTTATTCCATCTCTGACAGCCTCCATTTGTTACAATTTTAGAGAAGTTTAATCACAAGGTAGCTGCATGAGGCATAAAAAACCCCTTTGGGGTTACCGTAAAAGACAAGACCCTACAAATTGCTGAAACACACAGAAAAACAATCCATATGCCATATAAAAATACCCCTAGCATGGAATAAGCTTAACGTTCCTTACAGAACTAATTTTATACTCGAAGCAGCTCCTACATATAATACTCAATAACCAGAAATGATCAGGCCCATTAGATGAAGAAAAGATACCAATGATGTAAAACAGCCAAAGCCCATCAGAGAAAAAACCTGAAAAAACAAACCCAAACCAAAAAAAACAAAACAACACGCCTTTCTAACTTTACATAGAACACTAAGTCAGAAGATTACCCAAGGAAATGTGGGAGACTCAGTATCTACAGAACAGAAGCTGAAAGAGTATACAAACTTGTGTTTCATATCCAAACACCCTCCCGGTCAGAAAGAAGACCTCAGCCTATCTTCAGCTAAGATTTATTTAGCTGAAATATCAACTGGAACTTAAACCTAGCAAGGAAAAAAGTGCTTGATGCCTCAGGAATTTCTTAAATCTCCTCGTCTGAAAATATCTATCATTTTATTGAAGCGCTCAGTACACAGTGAGATCAGTTCTCATAGAAAACCAGCAAAAATAAGTGTTTTGCTGTTCCATGAAACAGCAACATTCGAAATTAGGCATTTATATACATTTTAAATACATTTTCGTATTTTTATTCATTTACCAAAAATGTCAACTGAATGCTCATGACCATTTCCTGCTGAGATTTGCACTTACCTAGTCTTCTATCTCTCCCTAATAAGATGGTTGAAACCATCAGAAGCACCTGCTACAAGGTAAATGTTTTTTGAAATACTCGTCTCTTCTACAGTGCACAAACCTTCTATGCTGCACTTAGATCAGCTTAGACAAAATAAAGGTCCCAAATCTGTTCCATGACACAATCTCTTTCTAGCTCAAGCTCTCCTGTCCTCAGGAGTCAGATGGCAAATGTACCAGTGTCCTAAAAGCTGAACGTGTGTTGTGGCTAGGGTTGTTCTGAAGTATAGACCCTGAATTACTGGGTATCTGATGGGGAACAGCTTGCAGCAATGGCCCCCCACACATGTGCAGAGCCAGGTCACCACCTTATTGACTATAAGCAGTCTTAAAGCACAGATCCCAAACCAGCAAGGTTTGAGAATTCCTTGAAATCTGCCAGAGTAGGTAGGCAGAGCTAGAGAGCCTCAAAAACCTCTACTTGCTCTCCAGGAGACTTTCTTCCTTAAATTATTCCATCTTTCAATCTTCCTAACCAGAAATTTGGAAGGATCACAGGAAGAATAGAAAAAGCTTTGCATTGTGACTCCCCTACAGGCCAATGGAAAATTTACTTTTCCCTCATAGATCACAGATTGATTGTATTTGTTAATTGTAACCTCGTTCAGAATGAAATCAAATTTTCAGGAAGTTAGTCTGCTGCAAAGTTTCAGTTTTTTTCTCTTTTTTTAAAATAAATAACCACTTTAAGGTTTTTAAAAAAGTCTTTATTTAAAAAAGCCTAATTGCTCAGGCCGTATATTAAACATAGCTGCAGCAGTCAATCTAGATCATAAAAGACAGTACCACTAAAAAGCCCCTAGCGCATAGACCAAAATGCAAAGCAAATAATTAAAGAAAAAAGACAGCCAAATCACCATGAAAGTTTACTTTTTTTTTTTCTTCATCATCATGGGAAGAACAGTAAGCGAATCTGTTTCTATAAATGGCACCTGAAACAGTAGTTCAGCATTAAACATCTTTGCAGCAATTCAGGCAGACTGAAGAAATACTGTTTAGGTTTTCACTCATTGAACTAAAGTAGCGTAAAATTAGGAATATGTATTTGCACTACAGACTTAAGAACTCTGACAGCCTATTACGTCACATAATGCTACTTGTACTACCGTGAGACAATATTATCATTTTAAGTGTTACCAATATATTAATTATCAATAATGTAAGCATATATAAAACCTATTGTGCAGTCACAGTGCAAAAAATTGATTTCAAAGCTAAGTATACTTTGACTAATTACTTCACAGAACAGCTAGAACATCAACAGGGCTTGCTTGTTTTTATTTTAAAGAGAGTAATACTTCACTACTAGTAGAAGTAGAGCATTTGTTTCTTAGATGTTCCACTCTTCTGATTCGACCCAGTGCCAAATGGTATTCTGCCAGAAAGTGAATAGCAAGCAAAATATGCTTGTGCATACCAGAAAGTATCAAGTCTAATGTAGGGCTGCCAAGGGAAAAACAAACAAACAAGAACAAAAAGATGTCACACTGAAGATCAAAGGTTTAGTTACACTTTAGTCAGAGCATTTAACCTGCACTTGACTTATCTGCACATTAAGTTACCATACACAGATACATACATTACTTGCGGTAATCATTTTAGTAAAAAACATTGTATGAATCAGCAATCCAATCATCAGATGTTTAAGTTTTCCCTTATTTCTTATTTTAATTCAGAAAAAAATGAGTTTTGCAAAATGCTGTAGGTTAACCGTTTTTTTTCAGAATGGACACTGAAGTGATACCTCCAAGTTTCATAAAACACATCCATCACTTGTGTATGGCAGCGTTGTGACCTGTACTGCAAATAGCGACAACAGAGTAACTATTCCCAATTATGTCATAATCTATTTATTTGAGCTCAGCTATTTGACAATAAAGGTTACATTAACTTCAGAGAGAAAATTGATTCTGTCATATTTCTCCTGTAACACCTGGACAGCAGCAATTCAGGAGAACAGAGAATTCTATATTAAGATCTCAAATAAACTCAAAATTTTCCATCCAAGCTGGCTGGTGGCAGATGCTGAGACCATGAAATCTCCGAAAGTAAGGAATGCAGCGCTCATTCTTAGAGTCATGTTATTAAGCAAGAATGCCAAATTTCTCTTAAAAGACACTGTCTTGCAATTATGATTGCAGAGAAAAAGCTCAATAACACAATCTGTGAAAATATACAAAAAACATTCTGAATGGTTTGACTTTTTTTTTTTTAGTTTGAAATGTTTTGAAGCAGACAATTCAGAATGATGATCTTTGAGCCCACCATTTTTCATATGGTGATTCTTTTTTCCTCCTTGCACATTTGGTATTGACAGCACTGTCATGATCAGAACTGCCCTTCTACCTACCTGCTAAAGACACAGACCAGTAACATGATTTATGGTCATATAAATAATACAGAATAAAGGCTGCATTACTGAAGAAAACCCTCAAGCACTCATACAATCAAAAAGGTACTAGAAATTTCATAAATGAGAACTTATATCCTGGAGGTCATAAATACCAACTGGTATGTTACATAAGATTTAACAGTTCTGCATCAAATACTACCATTATTCTTCCAACCTCTTCTAGTTCATGATTTTAGTTCTTATGCATTAATATTCAGAAATTTTAAATGGACAATGACACCTGTCGTCCAAATTCTCAACTACACTCCACAAATGCACAGGAGATAAGTGATTAACATTATAAATATAAATTTTAAACAAAGCTTAAAATGGCAAAAAACAAGGAGCCTCCACGTTATAAGTAAGTTGAACCAAGCTGCACGGTATGCACAGAACTTTCATGATTATGTGGGAACTGTAAAAGCTGAAGGGTCTATTGTTTCCATGGAAACTTTTTACCTACAGGATCCACCCACAGGAAACAACACAACGGATCCACAACCCTTATAAAATGGACTTCACTGGGGGATTTCAGAACAGTCTATGAAAGCAGAAGGAGCAGTGCCACACTAATTTCCAATGAGGAAAATGAAAGCACAGAAAAGTACATCTGGAATTTGTGGCGCGAGATGTCCATCAAATTCAGTTGTTATTACCATGACTCAAAGAACAGCATTATATATGATAGAGGGAGGAGGAAGAAATACAGCAGAAAAACTACCATCAAAAAGAACACTATACTCATGCATTAAATGATTGGCCATGGACCCTATAAAGAGGACCATCAGGGAACCAGCGATGACTCCATACATTCATGGCAGCCTAGGAGGGCCAAACTACACTACCTGCAGACACTGGCTTACAGTGGGGATTCCTCACTACTGAGACCTGAAACACGTTTCAGGTAAGGCACGCGGTTAAGCAGCACTACCCCTACGCATGCTGTGACCCCGTTTCCTCACTGCAGGAGACAGCAGCAGCGTTAGAGGATTTTAACAGGCCTTCCTGTCACAGGCTATCTGTAACAGCGATATAGCCCCGACACAGGGTTTGGGAAAGCCAATTCACAGCCCCACCTGATTTCTTGTATTCAGAGCAAAATGGTGGAAGTGGTTAGAAAACTAGGAGAGAGCAGGGAAGGTTTCACAACACTCATGCAATCACTGTCCCATGCAACTCCAGCACCTTTAACTCACTACAGAGAGAGTCTTCGCAGTTTTCAAACCAACTCCTCTTTGGGCCTTGTACACTGCCTAATCACAACCCTCTCTAGCTACACCTATCGTGTGATATAGCACACCCAGATATCTTGGTCCCTACTCACCAGCACTGCACGGTTCACTGCAAAAAGGCAAACACATCAACAGAATGCATCTCACCAACGAAATGCACTATTTTCACAAGGTTTGTCCAATTAATCGTTTGCAATATGTTTTTCTTGCCTACCATTGGAGAAGTCAGATGACTGGGAGTGCTATCAAGCGTTTCATTTTTCTCTCAAAGATAAAAGAAAGGGAGTCTCTGATGTAAACAGAAGTAATACACTAATATACTTGAAGTAGTTAAAACTCAGAAATACTAACACAGTATTGCTGTCTGTCCCTTTCCCCCACTTCATTTTGTACTTGCACCCTGTACTTGACATTTACATCCTACACTGAAATGAAGGTTTCCAATTTCTTGCCCAGAACCATAAGGGGTAATAAGAGGGCAAAGTATTAGGTGTATCCCCTTTATCCCCTGCAAACCAACAAAGCCAGTGCAACAGGCTACTGCAGTAATGGAAGAACACAGAGTGGAAAAGTCTCCTTTTAAGGCTCTGCAAGAGTTTCTTTAAGAGAAATGACAGTGGATGGCATGTGTGGGGTTTGTTATCTGGGCTGCCACTAGAGAACAGATCTCTCTAATAAGACAAACACTTCTTTAAAATCAATGAGGTATTACCATAACTACTTTAAAATGTTTCAGCATGACAGCACTCTCGAATTCAGCTGTAATCTCAAACACATCCAGCAAGTAAACTAAAAAGGGTTTCCTTTGGATCACATGTCAAGGGATCCAGACAATTCATCTACTTGAACCAAGAGACAGTTTTCTTTCTATTGTTGCTACAACAGTCCCATTCTTCTATATTCACATAATCCGATGACTGGACAAATTTGGCTGGATGAATTTGGCTAATAAGTGAGCTAAATGAGGGTATAGACTTCACGCTAATGACTGAAAAGTTTTATTCCACAACACAGATACAGTTAAGAAACATATTCTGAACAAGGAGATGCTTCCATTGCCTGCATACTGTTACTGCTGCCACAATTAAAGATGATGCTGATGGGGAAATGAAGTCACGACTCTTGTGTTTCAAAGCTTAGGAGAAGAGCAGAGAGATCTACTAAGACTTCGAAGTAGCTCAAGAACCATCCTCTATCTTCTCATTACAGGTAAATCATCCCACCCTAGAACATGAAACAGCGGATGTTTGTATTCCCAGTAAAAGTAAGGTTACACTGTCAAATTCCACTCCCCAATACATAATCTTGCCTCTCTCTTTTTACCAAAAATAATACAAAATTCAAGGAAGAAAAACCCAAAACAACATACATACAAATGTACAGGTTAAATAGGAGCTAAGAAATGTGCGTATGTTAGAAAAATTGTTTCTAGAGGCAAGAAGAGCCTTTGCAGGAGATGGAAGGTGGGAGCTGCGACAGATCCTGGGCACTGGCTGTCATGCTGAAACAGTGCACAGAGCTGTAAGTAGGTACGGCATTCAGCAGATCCACAATAACACCCTCATTTTAAAAAAGAATAACCAAGTTTCATGTCATTTGGGTAGTTTCTGAAGTGTGCACATGTGTAAACTAGAAGTGTATTTCTAATATGCTTATAGCAATTCACTGAAGTCAGGCATAATGAACACCTTTCCCCTTCCAAAGCTGACGATATAAGCTAAAAGTGTTGCGTGTGCTATACAAAAGAGAATTTTTCACTCTCACAATAAAAATGAGCGACATTCAAAGTGTCTTTGAGAAAGATCTTCAAGCTGTGGAAGTCTGCTCTGCCTTAGGAAAAAAAAAAAATCAGGCCAAATTAAGTATTATTTTGTTCATTGTTGTGAAGAAGAATTAAGTATTACCGTAAATAGTAATTTTACATAATTCTACGTGTGGACTGCCTATGTACCTCAATACACAGGCTTTAAATTTTCCTTTAAAATTTTCTTGTTTGGAACGCTAGATTTAGACAAAACCAGATACACCTTTAGGGCTACCATCACAAGTTTTGCAAAGCTGGCAGTACATTCAAGCAATCTGAGCCTCTATAATGTTGTTCCTTAATGAATCGAATAGTGGCAATTCACCGGATTTCTATGCCTGAGAGTTGTCTTTAATCAGAGCAAGATTTGCTGGGGTATATGAGACGATGGAAACTGCTTTTTAAAACAATGTCTAGATTTGGCAGTACTTCTCTAAAATGAGTCTTGGAACACAGACTTTGCTGATGACAAAGTTCTGCCTTAGATAACTTTCATTTGAATTGTATTTGCAACATGTCAGCCCCCAGAAGAAAAGCATCTGCAACAGAGAGAATGGTTCACAGAGCACTGTTCATAAGGGAAGTCAGTGTGAAAGGTACCTAGAGCAAACAATAGTTTTTCAGCTTCTTGAATTGTTTCTAGTTCCAGATCAGCCCCATTCAGCTACAAGGTTTAGGCACTACAACAAATTTTGGAAACTGTCTCAATTATAGCCACTGCCTTCAAAGTAATTCAGGACCTAAGTCATGAAACTAAGTAAGCCATAGAAGGTTATAGTTGAAGACAAGACAAACAATCACTAATTAAAAAAGATGGATTTTTTGTGTGTGTGTGGTTTTGGTTTGTTGGAATTTTGCATTTGTTTTTAAAAAACCACACAATTTAGGAAGGAAAAATTCACAATCACTTTTTAATACTGCAATGCTTCCTCTGTAAAATCTCAGACTAATGTTAGAAGGAAATCCAAATAAAATGAAATCTGAAGCCCAATATTTTAAACTCAGAACCTTCTTAAAGTAGGAGAGGGAAAATACACACACAAGCCCAACCCTTCAATTTACTGGAACTGGGAATTCCAGACATAAAAGGAATTATAAAAGCTTTCTTCATGAGACCTGTAGTCAAACTTCAGCAGTATCGGAAGGCACGCACCAGCAGACTGTAAGCGGTGGCTAGAAACATAAGAGGAAGGCTACTCAGATATGGGATCTTAAGCTTTAAATCCTTTATCAGTGAAAAGAGCATTTTTTAAATCAATACTGGTATTTGATGCATGGTCAATACACAGCAACTCAAGCTGGTGAAATATGCTTTTACCACCTCCTTTTCATAAAAAGCCTGACAATCACACTATGCAGCCAGTAGCCTCTACATAATCTTATCAGGAAAAGCAGCCTGTAAAGATTTAGCATTATCCTACAGCATGCTAATAAAAGCACAGCAAGCAATCTCTCATTTTTCTTACTGGTAGCAGAGTAATGTTTTTTTATTCACAGGAATATGAAGAAGAACAAGGATCCAAAATTATTAGAACAAACATAGTATGTATCAGGCAACACTTGCCCTTTCTCTCACCATCATAAAATCGCCTCTTCTAAGAATCACATGGCAGACCAAAATAATAACAGTTCCCAAACAGGAGTCAGAAGACTTACTGATAAAGAACTTAACCTTCTAAAGCATCTTAAAGAAAACTAAGCACACCACAGATGTGAGTTACAGCTATATTTTCGGAGCACTACAACCATTAAACACAACAGCAATCTATCACCGCAAAATTACAGAAAGACTTCACCGGGAAGCAGTAAGTATCTTACAACTGCAGACACAGGTGGATTTCCACACAAACACAGCATAGAAGCCCAAACCATGGTCATGTCAAGAAAAGAATAACAACTCTTCATGTCTTTTGAGAAATACCACACAATATTGGCAATACACAGGAGTAGAGATTTTGTCACATACTGTATGTAACATCATGTCGAACATGAGCTTTGCATTAAGACAAACTATGAAGGAAAAGCACTATGTGTCAAAGTACATCAGTAATCTGATTCATATGCTAGAGCTCCCCTTCCCCATACTCCCACCCCCACATCTCTTGCTGAGTAAAAAAATTACACCTCCTAGAAAGACTGCAATTACATGAATCTTTTCAGGCAGCTATACTTGAAAACAAACATCCTTACATTTCCTGTAAAAAAAAAATGCACCTGTGTGTTAGGTAATAAATGACCATATCTATTTATCTGTTGAAGGGATACCTAAGGAACTTTAAGAAGAGAATTTAAGATAATTAGCAACAAAACCACAAGCATCTGCTATCTGCCTGAAGAATTATTTCATTCATTTTCTGGAATTCTATGGTTTTTATTCCTTCCATCACATGCCTCAAGCCATCCAGAGAAGAAATATGTGCTATTTTATCAGCACTGGTTTAAGTGCCATTTTCACATATCAGGAATTACTCTAATTTCACCTTTTGGTAAAGTGATCAAAGCCACTAACAAATTTAACTACACTAAATATTGTGCCTCCCCATTTAAAAAAAACTCAAGCAATACATTGCTTGACTTAAGTTTGTAAGGCAATAAAGCCACATAAACAGACATGTAAAACCTTTACCTTCTTCCACTAACTATGACATGTTCCAAGTATCAAATACCTCTCTCTACGTACTTCACAACTGCCATGAAAATCATTTAATAGAAATGTGTAAGCACTACTTTCTTTGTAGTGCACAAGAAAGTATATGTCTTTAAAAAGTATTTCATCTATCATTGCATCTATAAGTTACGCAAGTAACGAGTGAGATAACATAGGTAAATGTAAAACAATCCCATCAAGAACATTCAGCCACCACCTCCTCCCTTAAAAAGCATGTCAATGTCTCATAAACTATTTACAAGCTAGAAGGTAAATGTTAGCAGTAACTCTAGTCTGGCATTTAAAATAGATGTTAGCAGCTGCTCTAGTGTGGCATTTGAAATAACCACTAGGTTTCAGTCTCAGTTCTGACTTGAAGAGAAGACCTGCTTCCAAAAGAATGCATGCTCTCAACAAATAAATGTGCATACAGAATTTCAAGCAACACATTCAAATTACTGTTTTAAAGGTACAAAGTGTACAGCAAAACCATCAAGTTCAAGTCTAATGCACCATAGTCTCTCCATAAACGTCAAAGTATTTCCCTGATAACATTTAAAGTCTCAAAAGTTGCAAATCTCTTGTCTTGCTGCCTTTGAGATGGCAGAACATGAAAACACTGCTGAAGAACAGACAGAGGTCCAGTGTTTCTTTTGCAGCACAGAACCGTGCAGTATTCAGAATTAAATTTCATGCCAATAAACGTTGGGGTAAGGATCTGACAGGGGAAGAAAAAGAGATTTAAGCAGGTAGATTAAAAACTAAAGCAGCAGCACTTGTTTTTTTTCATATGTTGGAGAAAAAGAAAATTCTTCCTTGCATCTCATTACAATCTACAAAGTTCTATGAAGGAAACTAATATTCGTCATCACCTCTGCCAGAACAACAAAGTATAAATTCTCCAGTCCCACGTTTTGAAAAGTAATGGTTAAACTGAAAAGGTATACTGTCTACAAATTTAGTTTGGCAGCAAGGAGCATCTTCTCTGCCATATCACAGCATTTGTTGCTGCTTTTATAAGTGTACTCCTACCACTCTGAGTAGAAAATGTTCAAGTTTCTTTCTCCAGAGTAGTCATGGCAGTTTATTCTATGACCCTTGTGACCTCTAGGTTAGTGTTAGTATTTTTGCTAAACTTCACCCAGTTGCCCCGTTCAATTTTCTCCACTGTGTGAAAATTTCTTTCTGTACTTTACTCACTTCAGAGTAATCATCCATGCCTGTACAAAAGACAATGTAAACAGAGACTACTTCATGAACTTCACAGTGTATGCTCATAAACAAATAATAAAATTATCAGCCAGGGCAGGCATTTCATCAACCATATTCTTTAGGAATCATATACATTTCTTCAGCCTTTTTTTATCACAGTAGATAAAATCGACCAGAAGTCCAGCAGAACTGTTTAAATATTATATACATATAAAATGGGGCACATATCATTAATACGGCACTGATCTCAAAGCACTGAACTCTATGTTTTAAAAAACTTAACAGATTTGGAGTCCAGATGACATACTTTGATTTTTAGGTTACTGACTTAATTGCCTTTGACCAACACTTCTACTAAGAAACTCTTCTGAAAATAGACCCCCAAGTCTTTTTCTCCATCACAGAAATGCAATTACACGTTTCACTGTAAACTTACGATTTTTCTCAAATATTGATGAAAGCTGAATTAACTACTGAATATCAAGAAAGTCCACATCACCTTGTGAATGCACCCTATACTCTATACTTTGGTCTTAGTTTCTGCAATGATCTTTTCCAACAGCATTACTAAAAGAATAAGAAGGACAGACAGTCTGTTCACATAAAAGCTTTGGGCAAAACAAGTAGCATTAACACCTGTTAAGCCTTCCTAAAATCAGTGAAAGAAACCAGCGGAAGATTATACCTGCATATGGAAATGTAGTGTACAGCTGCTGCAACAGGTTATACAACACCTAAGCATTTTCATTGCTTCGTTATGGAAAAAAACTACCTTGTCTTTAGACTACACTCAGAGAAGCTTTATAGTTAAATTTGGTGCAAAATCCATTGTTAGCTACAACTTCTGCTAATTATTGAGGCAAATCACCCAAAAATTACAGGAATAGACTGCACAAAATTTTTTCCTCCTGCAAAGGATACTGCATAGAAAAATTGCCTTAAAAAGCTCCCTCCAGCCATTGTCATCATGCCTCTACCCCTAATATTGGTCAGATATCCATTATGGGCCCTCGTGGCTTATAATTAATATCGCATTAAATAGTATTCTTAAAAACAGACCGGTATTTGGCATTCATCTGTAAGAGTGCATTTTTTCATGTCTTGCTGAACCTGAAGCAGCTTGATGCTTCCACTGTGCTAGGAAGCCCATTTAACTATTTTATTTAGCTTTCACCTCAGAATGCCTGCTAATGGAAAGGCAGAGGAAGCAGGTACTCACAGAAACAGTATCAGTGGATACCATGAACCCAAGAGACCCTCACCAGGCAGACAGAAACACCAAAGGTCCCCTTGTGAGGACCATGCTGTGTAGGAGTTGCAGGGATGGAAGACCAATCTACGTAAGCCTGAGCAACCTCTGGACAACAAAAAGGCTGGCTCGCTCCTCCCAAATTACATCCACAAAACAAACTTGAACATCATCATAATTTACAAGAGCTGTAGATATTATGTGAAAAACATCAGTCTTCACCATTCGATCTACAACCTCTACTAACAGCATTAGGGAGGTTTTACATGGTATAAAGCACAGCCACGAGCCTTCAGGAATGAGCGGATATTCGAGCAGAACAATTGGGCTCTGCCCGGCAGAGGGCAGTTTGGCAACTGCGTTTCTAAGAGCATCAGGTACTTTAAGTTTGATTGGGAGTTTTATGGGGTTGAGGTTCCTTGATATTCGTTTTAGAAGAGAACTTTCGTGAACTTAATTATCCCAGCCATTGTGCTCTTTTCTGCTATAAAACTTCCACAATTTTTAAGACTCTGTTTTCTGAGGTACTGGAGTCTTGCTGAAATGATGCAACTCAGCCCTCACAGGAAAAAAACCCTAGAAAAGCACATGAGACGATTCTTATGATTCAGAAGCTCCACACTTCCCACCACAATCCTAAATTAACTACCACACTTATCTGACCCCTCTGTGAATGCTGCATGTATTCTGCTGTTAACTCTAATGATCAAATTTAAACGAGAATGCCAAAGAGCAATTTTAAGCTAGGTAACATTATATACTTCTGCTTTTCACATCTTGAGTCTTAATACAAAGAACAGTTTCCACTTGAACCTTCATCTTTAATCAGTCAATGGAAGAATAAAAACAAACCAAAGCAAAAGTTTTCCATTTCAGAATACAAATCTCTAGATTTGTATGAACTCTGACAATAGTGCTACCAGTAAGCAACTGGAGACTACTTCCAGGGATGGACACTGTTTATACACAGGTGCTCAAACAAAAAACAGAATAATCACGTTCAGTGAACTTGTCAAAGCCAAATATTGAGCAAGGCAAGGGGGGGGGGGGGGGGGGGGGAAACACCAAACCCTGCAAGCTGACAAATACTTTTCCACAATCACAGACATGAGTATCAGTTATCTGCCGAACTTAATTTCCTGAAAACTACATCACACGAACCACAAAAAGAAAGTTAAAACACTTCTTTCAGGGACACAGTTTGCCACACAATCTCTTAGACACTACTTAAAAGACACCAGGTTTGTTTTCCCAATAGTTCCTTATCTTCCATACAGCAAGAGGGAACAGAAAAACACGGAGACAAGAAACACGTCTGTAAAAAGCAGCTGTCTATGTTATGTGCATTTACTGCTACATCTATAAACAGACTAATGTTTTGGGATGGGAAGAGATGCCTTTTGTGGGGTTGTTTGTTTTTTTTGGGGGGGGGGTTCTTGCACAACGCATGTTTACTCTATACATAGCAGAAGAGATTTCTACAGGTAAAAATACCATTAAAATTGCACAGATTTTCTGTATTTTCTGTTCTAACCATTAATATAGCACGAACCTGCAGTTTCTTCTTAACTGGAAAACAACAGGACATGGTATTTACTGATGGAACAACACTTTTGTATGTTTATACATCAAAGAAAGTCAGTCAAGGGATAAAAAAACTAAACACTGATGCCTTTTAAATGATGATAAAGTTATAGAGCTCATGCCTACATTTGCTATGAATAACACATGCACGTTAGAAAGACAGGCTTTAGCATGGTATTTCCGTTGTTTTTAAACAGAGATAGGAATCTGACTGAAACTACTTTTTCAACCAGCCCATTACAAAGAAACCGCTACTTGACAGCTTGCAAGGAACGACTGCTCGGCAGTACTAGCAGGCTGCATGCATTTAAATGAAAACGTTAAACCCCCCTATATAGAGTCTGTAACTTAGTTCCCCCCCCCAGCTACCCTCCTTTTTTCTGTAATGCTGAGCTTTTATCCCAGGAGATGGCTTCCGTGCGCTAAAGCATGCTGCACCCAGGCGTCCCGCACGGCACGCCGCATCCCGCGGAGCAGCCAGAGCCACTGGCTACCAAAGGCAGGCTTGGCCGACCGCAGCAAATCCGCCTCTTCCTCTTACCTCCGCTTCCTTGCTCCTCTCTTTGTTTCTGCCCATGGAACTTCTCCCATTGCTGGCGGTCTCCCGCGCTGGAACTACAGAAATCTGTTGGAGGGGCATTTTTACAGTGCCGCAGGTTGCCAATACCTGTTTGGATGCCTTAGATCTTCACTCCCCCCGAGGAGCCCACCTGTATAATTGTTCATATCCTTGCTTTGCCAAGCTCAGCTCTAAATAAAAAGGGGAAAATAGTATTTGTGAAACCATGTAGCATACGCCAGGGTCTTCCACCAAAAAAA
>VZTL01050555.1:0-24799 GCA_013400535.1 Scopus umbretta | reverse complement strand
TTGGGGGGGGGGGGGGAGTAACTACAAATCTCACCTATATTAGTAAATGCAATGCAGGCTACCTGTTGGGATTTTCAGTGTGTCTTAAGTCAATCTTAGGTACAAAGAAGCAAATCCAATCTCCACAGCAACTGTGGGAGTAGATACCAAATACCAGTACTAGATGCTGATCAACTGGGATGAAGTACAGTCACTTTAACTAGCAGAAGCTTCTAACACCTAAATTAAAAATGCAGCTAGCAGTTGTGTAATGCAGGCCAAACAAGACTGATATAAACCAATACCTTGGGCTTTACAGCATCCTCAAGTTATATGACACTAGAATCCAACAAAATTTTTAGATAAATGTACAATTCCTTTAGATCGTCTCTCATCCCTCACAGTTTAAAAAAAAAAAGTTTAAACCTACTGCAGTACAAAGTTAGTCATGGAATTAGGGCAAATATGAAAGATATCTTTAGCCAAATACAATTGAGGAGGGTAATTATTTTATAATGTCCAAATATTTCAAAGCATCATGCACCAGTTTCCAGATATCTTTTCCTCTGAATGGGAAAACCTGTTGTTCACTGCTGTCTGGACCAGTATCTCTTAAACACTGTTCTGCTCTGTGGGCTGGACTCCAATGGAGGAACCTCAGGAATGCAAGAGCTTTAGGCAGAGCTCTTGTGTAAGTCAGTCCTCACCAGAAGCAAAATTAAAAAGTTGTTTAAAAGGGGTGAACAGAATTTGCCTTCTTCACAAATTAAAACAAATGAATGTGAGATGTCATATTAGAAGTCACTTTTTAAATGCTATATGGAGTTGATATAGACTTGAATGTAGCCATCATGTTGTTAGATCCACGGGGGGTGGGGGGGTAGGTTTCCCCTTTGCCCACCTTGAGCTTTGTAATTGAATGAAGTGCTGAGAAGTACCACATAATGTAATATGATAGGTGTATTAAAGGTATTAAGGAAGTAATCAACTAAAAATTTCAAATAAATGTCTTTGGATATTTTTCCTATGTTGCCATTCACAGGATATTGCACATTATTACACATCATTTCAGCAGCAGCATTACTAAGCACAGGTCTTCTTTTTCGTCCATGGAGAGGCTAAAAGAGAAGTCAGTGCAAACATTAAAGAACCTATTTGCCACTTGCACATTCTGTGCAGATATACTGCCTAAGCATTTTTAGAACACCCAAAAATCCAAGGGTACAAGTCAAAAAGCAAGTTAATAAACTAAAAACTAACAGCTGAGACTGAATTAAAATACGCCTGGTACATCAAATAAAAGTTTACCTAGCTGAAACCTAGATTTGATGTGAAATACGAAATGACAGAACAGTGGTAAAGTGGATAAAGTGTGGACCCTGGCTGTGAAAACCATTACCTTCATTATCTCCTAGACAGCAAAATTAAAACCAACTTCTGATTTCCATTGTTAAACACAAAAACTTTCATGGATGCCTCCAATACAGTGCTTGCACAAAGTTTATTTTATCTAGCTTAAATGAAGTGTTCTATTCACTTATCACACCACAATACCTCCATGAAATAGTTGGCAAGGTAAGACACACACAGAAGTTGTACAAACTACCAGTAGCTTCAACAGCCAATTTCTCTCACAAGCTAGAGAGACAATTTGGAATTTTTGTGTAAATGCAACTATAGCTTATAAAAGCAAAGGGAAAAAGTCAATGACAAACTTTTACACAGAATGGGCACACTATGTATTTAACAAATTTACACTGCAAAAGAAATTAAATTATGCAGTTAAAGCATTCACTAAAGAAACTACTACTTATACTGCAGTGACACTTAGCTACTCACTACACAGACAGGGATCCTAGTATCTTTATTCTAATTTGCAGCACCCAACTTGTGTCTGCACCTACAAGTGGCTAAGACGTCCTACCACCACTCCGGTTCAGGTAGTTCTACCTTCATGATGAACACCAGCCTCTGCTTACAAACATTGCTGACCCTCAGCAGTATAAATATAAAGGCAGTAACATTTCATAAAATTACACTGTATGAAATTACGTTCCTGGTTTTGTAGTGGTGGAAGTAATCTGCATGCCACGCTGTCTGGCTGCACATGTCCACCAGCATACAAACACAAAATTGAAACACTGCTGTCCATGTGGTACTTCAGATCACAAATACAACTGTAGTTGTTCAGGAGATGGCTATTGAGCTATTTGGTTATGTTGACTACAAAAAAGAATTATTTACTGGAAGAACTAAAGAGTATAGGGTAAATAAAGACATTGCCACCTAAATCATCATTTCCCGTTATTTCTCCCATTATTTCCCATTATTATTTCCCACTTCTAAATACATTCATGTACAATGTATTTTAACAGCTCTCTAACAGAAGGTGGTTAACAGTCTTTACAACAGAAACATCAAAATGCAGCAAGCAGTGGAATCCACGTGCTTAGTTTTAGGTTAAATGCTGCAAACTTGAATCCAACAATCTTAAAAGAGTTCTAGCGTTATTCGTAAGAATGAACCCAAGTTCTTGGCCTGGATTCAAAGCTATCAGTCAACACAGAGGAGGGCCAGGGCATAATACAGGAAGACCTCAGCAATCTTCTAGAAGAGAGCATCAGAAACAAAATGAAGTTCAGTAGTACAAACAGCACGGTTATGGCACTGGTAGAACACGAAAAAAAAGTTGGGTAGCAGCCAGGAGCACAGACTGACAAGAAGGATTGGCATATTTCTTAATCAAAAGATGACTGGAAAATGCTAAATATCATCAGCTGCAAAAATGTAAACATAGTCCCAGGGCACACTGAAGAAGTTACTTCCAAATCTTATTAGTCCTGAACAAACTACACCAATAATTTCCTCAGAAATTAGACTTTTCACTTCTCAAAGTTCTGATCACCAACATCAAGGAGATGCTGAACTCAGACACAGCGGGAAACTGTTCCAAAAAACCTGCACAACAGGAAATTATTATTTGCTAACCCAACTGCTTCTGTTACTGGCTACATATAATTAGACTGGAAGACCAAGTTTGTTTGTTTTTAATGCAGATATTCAGATGCGTGTTTGTTTTTAATGCAGCTATTCAGGTACACAGTATATTGGAGATTATAATATGAACTGTGCGCTTGACCATTATTTGACAAAGAATGAAGACATATGCACAATTTGTGATCAAAAATAAAATCTTGCAACCAGGTCCATCTGTGTGAATATTGACAGTTTACTTTTAGATAAGATTTTCCATGTTTGCTAAGCATTATTTGCTTTGTGAATTTCAGCTGCTATAGTATTTAATGGACATGAAAAATGCAAGATATTAATTTAAAAAATGCAAATGAATAGTTGTTCAAAACACTTTTTATAATATGTTTTTTCCTCAGCTTCCTACAGGTACCTATTGCCTATTATCCTGTATTTTTTCCTTTTATTTTAAATCTCTTTCTTATAAACTTAAAATACTGTCACTTCCCTTCTGTTCTCATCTGCAGTGACCCCTTCCTCCTCCTTTCCTTCAGAAACACCTGGGCAGAATTTTATCTTTGCCTAAATATTCATATTCCAAGAACTATAATTTCTCTATTTTTAAAACTCTTATTCTGTAATCAGCTTTGCTGAAAATAGCTTAATAAAAGAAATCTTCTATGTTGAACCAAGCTTTTAACCTTATGTCCAGTCTGCGTGTTGTTCAGCTTTGAAACTTCTCCCACTGCTTCAGAGAGAGAACAGTTCATTGCCAGTATGATAAAGATCCCATTAAATTACAACAGCGTCAAGTTTGAAAGGATCCGTGGAAATTAACATTACAGAGGTAGCAAATTCACTTTAAACTTGCTGGTAGTTTTGACCCACAAAGTCTCCCGGCTTCATAATTTTAAGAAGACTACACACAAGCAAGATGTATTATGCTTCTCTTTAATGCTGTGAAATAGCTTAAATGAATTCTCATACCAAGACTCATTTTAACTCAAATTGTAGTTCAGCTACAGCATTACACCTTTTTTAAAAACACAGACTTCACATTCTTGAATAATTTTCTTTAATATCCAAATATTTCCAAAGTTTAAGAGTAAGCACTACTGTAAGTCAGGTGCCACTCCTAAATTACTGCCACCCACCTGTTGTGTGGCTTATACTTAGAACATTCAGTTTTATTTGCTTGCTTTGTTACTCAATACATCTTTATTTATCTTGCTAACAAATTGAAACTGCTGTGAATTTAAATGCTGGTGTTTCATTCCGTATGAAAATTATTGATGTTTTTCAATTAAAAAGTAAGCCCACAAGGAACTGATGCCTGACTGATACCTGGGGTCAGCAGCCTTGTTCACTTGAGTAAACACATACTTAAGTAAAGCAAAGAACAGAACTTCATTGTAAATGAGCCACCAGAGGGAGCTCATCCAGCCTTCTGAGTATAATAGAACTGTATTGACATTGGCAAAAAGTTAATTAAACATTTTTATAGGGGTCGCTGACTGAGTTCAAAACAAAGCACACTCCCTGGCTGAAACTCTACATGCCTGAGAAGCTTAATGAAATCAGAAAAGGTTGTTTCTTTAACAAACATGGGAAACGTTTCTGATTAAATAAAGATAATTAAGTTTGGAAATGTGTGATACAGCATTCTCCTACACATACACAAGCCTTTTCTTCTTCATCCCTCTCTATTTTCTCCAGATAAATAGAATTCAAAGTTTTACTATACTACAGGACAAAAACTGTGAGATTAAGCTTATAAATTCACCTAAAATCTGTACAAGTATACCAAAAGCCGAGCCACATAACTATTACGAAGACATTCATTTCTAATCAAATATAATTTTTTGTTGTGATGCTTACCTAATTCTGTAATTATCATTACACTTAAATGGACATTGACATGCTAATTTTGAGTTTACTATCACAATACAGCTCTTTCATTTTAAATTGTAGTGGACCCAGATTCAGAAAACAAATCCCTCAAACTACTGTTCTGAAGGATCTGATGGTTACTATCAAACTCGTGAATATTTTTTGAAAAGGAGGACTGAAATAAGAGTTACTTGGGTTTTTACATGGTGCTTATTGATCAAGAAATCTAGAGTTTTGCAGGGGTTGGTGGTGGTGGTTACTTTGCCATGGAACTAGGCGTCTAACAGTGGTAATTCAGATGGGGGATGGGCAAGAGAAGAAGGATGATAAAATTATTTTCTAAAGGAAAAGCACCTTTCAACACAAACACCCAAGCAAATCATTGCAACTCACTCTATCTATTTCTGCAGATTATGTACCTTAAATATTCATTCCCAATTAACATAACTCTACCACAGTTTTAAGTCATATATTTCTTTGCGTTACCCATTAGAGCTTACTAAACATTGCAAGATTTATTTGATTATACTTTTTTCTTACCTCTGCGTGGATGCTTTGCTTTGGAAGATAAGATTAAACATAATGTGCTATTCCATTTATCTGTTCTTTCAAGCTTCAGTGAAAAGCTGAATTCTCTTCAACACCACATAAAAGTAGTAAGTTTTATAGTGAACTCCTGTGCAATGTAAGAATGCTATGAAAAGCACTTTGCTCTATAATCACACCAATACTTAAGCACAGGAAGAAAATCCAAACTGAGAAGACCCAATGCTAGTTACAGTTCCTTTAGGTTCCACTAAACGCTTCAGAGTGACAAGCATCCCCGCACAGCTATTTTACAATCAGGAAAAAAGTTACAACTGCTATCCAAAACGCTTTCTGAAGTCATCCTTCCCAAGAACATTTTTAGACAAAAAAAAGTTTTTTCTTGTTTTCTTGCTGAATAACTGTTCTTAGAACTTAGGTTCTTAGAACTAAATTAATGAAGGGTCAGATTTTTCAATCTTCTGTTTAAAAACAGCTAATAAATGAATACTCAGGATTGAAGATTTACTAGCCTGTCCTGCCCCTCCCCCCGCCTTGTGCCATAAAGCTAACCAGTTTCTTCACATCACATACTGATAAAAAGTTTATATTGTTGAGTATTTTACCACATAGCAGAACAGTTCTAAGATTCTTTAGGAATCTAGCTAAAAAAAGGACAGAAGACACCCAACTCTTATGACTGTTTTCTTCGTATGTGTTCACTATAAGGTAAAATTGATCCCTCTTCAGAGGACAGCGTAAGAAGACAACATCCCTCTAAAGAAGCCTGAAATTCATAGTTCTTCAAGTACAAGTGACTGCCAAACACTAGCAATGGTTCACACACCATTTATACTCTGCAAAAGAAAACCCACCTTCATAAAGCTCAGCTGTATGGAAATAGGACTGTTTCCCAATAGCTGATTAGATTCTCATCATCATAGTTACCAGGGCTAAAAAGCAACTTGGAAACTGGACTAATTTGTCTAATTCAAGGCTTAGTGCATCTCCACACACTAATTAAATATTTTATTGTAGGATTGCAAAGTATGTTAACTGCTTGTGCATGCTAGTTCAGATTGCAAGTCTTTATTTCTCATTCTTCGAGCAACACGGATACCCCAGCTCTGAAAGTTAGGATTACACTGTAATACCTCCAAGATGTGAAATCACTCCCATCTACCCACTTCTGAACTTTAAAAGCTACAATTGAAGGCATGAGCAAAATCACAACCTTGGTGCAAGCATCCCATGCTTCTTACACAGCAAAGGTCAACCCTTAAAAACACGCTGCCACTGGGTCAATACACGGACTGAAAATGATATAACAGGAGATTGTCATTTGTATTTGAATTTTGAGTCTAACTTTTTTTTTCTCCCTTAAGAAAATTTTTTTTCAGTGGGAAACTATGAAAAGCTGCACATTTCAAGACCACTTACAGCATAAGTTTACAGACATTTTCTAGGGAATAGATCTTCATTAGCAGTACTCAGTGTGGCAAAACCACAAGGGTGGCATCTGTCTCAAAGCAGACACTATATGCAGGTATCAGATTATATTACATGAACTCCAGCTAACGTGTGTGGAACACCTGTTTCTTCAATGCACAAAAACATTGGTTTTAGCAACTAGGCATATACATTGTGACGTTTTAAAACCACCTGGTATACCAGTGGAAAACTGTTTGAAACCATGTAGGGAAATACAACAGGTATTTAGAAGTATTTACTTTAAAGTAACAAAACCAAAACAAAGTTATAAAGCAGCTGAATAAATGTTAAAATGGAAAGAACTGGGGAAAATGAAAAAAGGCTTTAGACAATACCACTGAGACTACACTGTGTCAGTTTAATAGGCACATTAGAAACAAATGCTAGCTGCAAAGTAAAAAAAGAACTCACAAACAATAAAATTATCCCTTTCCTAAGAGAGTATTTCTGAATTCTGCACCTAAAGATCCTCCGCTTTGGGTACTATTTATTTAGTGCCTAAAACTGGGATTAGGCTTTGGATTTCCTGAGGAGTCTAAATAAGTTAAAAGCCTTGTGCCTGCTAAATTTCAAAGCTGATTTGTCACCAAATTCCTTGGAAAATCCACTACGATCGTATTTGAAAACTGTATCCTTTTCAATTACTGATGGATTTAATCTAAACTGAGTATCTTTGAACAATTTTCTTGATTTGTCCTTGGTTTTCTTTAAACAGAATTCATTGACATTTTGGTCTTACCATAAAAAAGACACATTAGATATCAAAAGTGTTTCATGACAGCAATGAACTAGTTCAGGTCAAAATAAAAGAAATCTAAAAAAAATATTTTTTTTAAGTGGAAACTGAATATTTGCTGAAGTTAGCAAAATCTCCATTTCAGCCAAACATTAGTTGGGGGAAGTACTGTTAAATTCCTTCAGGAAAGGATGCATACATAACATTTATTTGCTTCCCAGAAAGATGAGTCTCAAACCACCTTGAACAAAGCCTACACCTTTAAATATTCACAAAAATTAATGAGACACATCTTGTTCCGACTACCACTTTTTTGAATATCATCCATTGATAAACACTTTGTAGATTTTAGTATTTTAAGTATCATTTACCCTAAAATAACATCCTATCTTATAAACAGATTGTAGAGCTTTCTCCTAGTTGACTCTTGCTCACCTCCTTCAGTATTCCTCAGCTGTCTAACAAGATATTTTATCACCTAAATCTCATCCCACTGGCTTTTTCCAGCATAAGCAGTAAACTTAAACCAACTTAACTGAAAACCCATGGCTCTTTCATCCCACTGAAATTCTCATTTCAGATAGAAAATGCAGTTAAAAAATGACTCCTGGCTAGATGATTTTCCCTCACTGATACTAAGGAAAACTGAAGTGACACAACAGAAAATAAGACCTATAATAACAATACAGTAACATGCATTTACCAGAAAGACTAAAAAGCTGGTGTCTACAAGACGCAAAGCAATGAATGAAGCAGCTCTGTTCTCTCCTATTACCCAGCTAAGAATGAAATACTTTTCACAGCCCTGAGATGTTGCTGTCCTACTAGCTTAAAAAAGCTACGCGATTGTGTCAACTAAGCCACAGCTATTAGTGGCACCGGGTCAAGAGTTTCATTACATTTGTGACACAAAGATAAAATTTTCCATTTCTGCTGCGTGCTGTGAAGTCCACCCCTGGATCCAATTAATAGCAGGTACAAATCTGTTTTTAGATCGAGCGCCCTGCAGTTGCAATTTTTGGAACTGTTTGCTTTAGAAAAGTGTTGAAATTCCCCACTGTCCCTTGAGCGTGAGTCCCTGGTGGTACATGAGTAATAAAACGCTGAGAGGGGCCCTCCTTTGAATTACACAGCCCAGTTTACTCAACACACCAGATGACTGTGAGTATGACACACGTATGAGTGCCTGCCTTCGTATGCTGTCTGTTCAGTTATGGTTGCGATTTCTTCATTTAACCAATATTCACTTTATTTTTTGCAGTGAACTAACACTTAATTACAACTTTCCTTGTAAGCTGCTTTTTAAGAAACATTCTTTCAACTGGGACACAAAGGTTAAAGGATGGAGGAAATAAACAATGTTGAAAGAAAATGCTGTAACTGTACAACCTTATTTTCAACCCATGTGGTTTTTTGTATATTTAGACTTTGGGAATTTCTACAGGAAAATAATTTTTCTTTATATGCATGTCATATCTAGCAAATTACAAACCTGGTCTTATTAAAATTAGAACTTTTAGGCAATACTAACATAAACAGACATGTTTTGTTAAAAACAACAAAAGGAGAACAAATTTACTGGTTTCAAAGAATCTTTATAACCCTTCCCACTTTCCACTTCTTTCAATAAGAAGAGTGCTCAACTTACATCTGCAAATACTGTCTTTTCTTCCACTCAGAGACCACAATTAATTGTGAAAACAACTAAACACGGGTATTGGAGTATTTTTATTGCAACAAACAAGAGAGACTATTGCTATGACTCATTCTAACAAACAAAGTATTATAGGTACAACCTAATAGGATCAAATCAAAGCTTTGTATAACCAACAAAAGGAAGGGAGACTCGGGAGGATGAATGGGCAAAAGTCGTGCTAAAAAAATGTGGGAAAAGACCCCAAAACTATTAATGTACTGGCGCTCTCAATTTTTTTAGGAAACTGTCACAGTTTCACAGAGACAGTTGCCACAAGGTCATAAATATTCACTGTGACACTCCCACCCCACCAGGTTCACTTAAATAGTACGGAAACCACAAACCTTCCATCTGCAGACACACAGATCAAAAGGACAGATCGTTTAATTGGAAGAGATGAATGTTGAAGAACAAAAATGAATCAAGTAATGAAAGACACAGAAAAAGTGGATAAATAACTTTGTGAGGACAGAAAGCAAGGGCCTATTAAGTGAAACTGTAAGGAAGAAAATTCATAAATTGTAAAAGGCTGGAATTTTCATAAAGCATAACATTAGAGCAAAGAATTCAGTTGCAGGTTGTAGTTAAGGCCACATGACATTAAGAATCAGAAGACAACTAGACATTTTGTGGAAAGAAGAACTTCTAGGATGCATTAGCAAAATCCAAATTTAGGTCTCAGACAAGACTTGAAAGAGCTAATAAAAAAATAGTAATTTTTAATTATTACTGGTTATAAATACATCTCTTCAGATGGGTTCACAGCTGCCTGCTTCTAAGTGTTTAACATGGCATCATTCTTTATAATAATATTAGTATTATTACAGCTGTACTGAAATGTATGTCTCATATATAACAAAATTATTACTCTTGGTGACATCTTTGAAAATTGCTTTATGTGGACTATTTTAAAAATTGCAAGTTAGAGAAATCTTAAAAAAAAAAAAAAGAACGGCTTCCTTTTATATCTGTTTCTCCCATTATAATTCTACATATGCATAGGTCTTCTCTATTTTGTATATTTAGCTCCACTTAAACAGAGTGCGATTTGCTTAGGAAGAAAAATGTCAAAAACATAATTTAAAAGAAAATACACACAATCTCTTCCAAAACAAAAGTCTCAATTAGTCTAGGGTCAGAAAAATTTGCTTTCATTTTTATTTTTGCTATCTTAAGAAGTGAACATCAGCTTTCCACTTTTCTTTTGTGACCAGTCCAGGTACATTTTGCCACTTCTCAGGAAATGCCTTCATTACAGCATCTTACACAAAAACAGTTCCAGTACAACATGCACATACTTCCATTGCCAAGTCAGTATACGTGAGGACAGAGGCACTTTACAGCATCCCTTAAGCTCCAACCTTCAAGTGTCACAGCCGTGCTCCTTCTCCATATCGGGAGAAGACAGCTATTCTCCCTTCTCAGGGGTGTTCATGTTTGCTTAGATGGAAGCCAGGCACTCAAGCCTGGTGAAACCATGATACACTCCCGCTGGGAGCAGCTAGGAAACCAAGGCTGTAAGGATCATTCCAGGATCTTCCTGCCCTCTAATGTCAACTGAGCCAAATTGAGTCATTACAGGTAATTTAAACTACTACTTCAGCATATGTCTCCTTTTCAAATAGATCATTTGAAAATGGAAGCCAAGTTCATTTCAAAATGGAAGTGGTTGCAATCCTCTTTCTTTGACTGATATATACTGGGGAAAGAGCCGAAAGGTATATATACCATCTAACCTTAGCCACTTAAAGTGCGTGGAGTCTACACTCCAAAGCGACTACTCTTCTGTATTAAGCCAGATGTCTGGACAAATTTCATACTCATTATTAACATTAATGAGTTAATGAAATTAACAGCAGTCAGTCAGTGCTAACTTAGCCTCAGGAATTGACTTTCTGGACATTTTACACAAAAATGTTTATCAACACAAGTTTTCACTTTAGCAGAAATTCTTGAATGAATGCTGCAAAACATTCCAGGAAGAGTACCTTTCAAATTTGTACCAAGATGTATTTGTGTCATCTAGCTAATCCTGGAGTCCAGTTCATTTGGTCAGAAGACACCAGGCATTACCCACAAGTACAGCATACTGTTTCTAAACCTTAACCATCTGAAACTGTGCATAGGCCTGTGCTTGTCTCTCCGTTGTCATAAAGGCAGCCTACATGCAATGAAAGCAGATCTTTAGATTGAAATACAGCAGGCAAACAGGTAAGGATTGATGTCATTGTAGCTGAAACTTTCAGTGGTGTTCATTCCAAAAACCGCTAGAGTTAGCCGTCAGGATGCTAAGCGTTCCAGGTGAGGGTTAAAGGTATATAGTCTATTTGCGTACTACAGGACCTAGCAACAGTCCCTAGCTGTTCCTTCCCAAGGCCCACCATTCCTCTCTTACCTATGCACGTGCTATGCTCCTCAGCAGGGAATCTTCGCATGCAGGCAGGAATCACACAGCTGTAGTCCAGCCACATCCCCAACCAGAGGACAAAACAACCAGGGAATATTGCAGGGTGTACCTGCTAGAAATTTTGGCTATATTTAAACTACAGTTTAAAGTTATAACTATTTATTTCAGCTATCTAAACACACAAATACCACTTATCAGCAATATTTTTCCAATTTTACCACTAATTACAAGATAATTGAATCTGGACAGGCCCAGGAGTACACAACCAACAGCTATGCAATGCTAGTAATGGGAGGTGGCAATAAAGCACAAACCCTTGTTTTCTCAAGATCTTCTACACAGATCTGTATGATATATACTATGTACACTGCTGGGCTAGTCAAGCAAAAGACCACCACAAGCTGCTAATACTTACCAGCTCCTAGTTAACAGAAAGCTGCAGAGAGCAGCACAGACAAGTTTTGCTAGCTTACTCACTTGTAGATTATTGGCTTCTTACTGTGATTGATCACAAAAATAGAAACATACACAAGAAACATAGTATTCCCACTGCCCTCCTGTCAGTTTGACAGTAATTTCTGATGTTCTTCTTTAGTTTATTTTCTGCTTAAATAAACCTTCTGCTTATAGTCACGGTCACTTTGAAACTATTCATAAAGCAAGAACTGTATAAAAAGGATATATTAAAGCCTGAGGAGTACAAAAGTCATACAAAATCCAAGAATACAAGCAACCTATCAGAGATTACTGCATAGTTGAAAGGCAATGCTCTTACAATGCACCCACAATTTATAAAAACAAACAAACAAAGACAAACAACAAAAAAACCTTACAGCCACATAGACCTGATATTAACGGAGAACTCTTAATTTGTGGAGCAAACCCGCCTCTTGACATTATACCTCTGTTTTCTAGCTGGTAATTTCTTACGATTCAGGCAGTGTAGGTTTATCTGAAATAGACTACAACAACAAACTGCAATCAAAATAAGTATAGAAGTATAAATTTGCCTCTCCCCTTCAAGTTTAGAGCCAAGAACTCACACTTTTTTTCCCAGAAAACTACTGAGGTGGCAGCAGAAACGGAGAATCCTTAGGCCATTCTCACATGAATCAGCCCACAAAAACAGTGCTGTCTTTAGTCCATTGCATTAATAAATACTCATAATTATCCTCTCTCGCTTTGTGGAAGGTACAGAGTGCCACAATCATTACAGTCCCTGTGACTGTATCAGTAGACTATGGCAAGAATGACCCTGCAGAATGCCATCTCCTGAGATGGCCACCCTTAAACCTGCCTTCACAGGAGGGAGACACAATGCTTAGTGACACATCAACTTCTAGGCAACGTGAAGAAAGAAATTTTAAGTTGCTTCTCTACCAATATGAGGTTTCTTAGGAGTATTTTGCTTTCAGTGGGTCAGAACAAGCTCCTCACACAGCTCCACAGAGGTAAATGTGGGCATTCTGGAGGTCCTGCTGCACTTTTTGTGTCTCTGTGACGATGCAATCCTTCCACACTGTGCAAATGATTAATACGGGAGCTGAACCCCTCATATGTTCAGAAGCTGAAACATGAGTTTTTTGCCTGAAGCCAGGCAGTATGAGATGTGGACATACAGCACAACAATACCATATCCCACCTAAAATTGCTGTACCTGTTAAGGGGTGTGAATTAAGCTAGAGAATTCTCTTTGCATTTTTTTCTAAGACCATTTTGACTCTTGCTTTAAAGTGCATTAATCTTGTTTGTAGGACAAACAACTATTTGCAAACAGACTCAGCAAAACAAATTTTCACTGGCTCTTAATCCCAGGTACACTTTCCTGCCAAAGGACTAAATGTGGAGTAATATCCAACAAGTGTAATAAGCAGGTGAAGTACAAGTGACAGGCTGTATAAAGGTACTCACTCCTTCCCTTCCAAGCTACTTCTGTAGCCTAGTCAAGATGGTCACCTCAAGAGAGAGAGATGCAGGCTCAGTCTGAGGGAAGCTGTGAAGCCAAATCTTATTGCATAATTTGGAAGCATATACTATAACCACAACTTGCTAAATGAGGGAATCAAAGCATTTAGAATTCCTACGCACACAGTCTGTAAACCAACACATAATTAACCAGAAACTTATTATTAATGATAAATAAGAATTATAGCATTAATATTTATTTTCACAACACTGAAAATAAACTAAGAAGTTGTCTTCTGTTGAATCTGCAAAACATTAGACTAATCAAAAATAAATAATAAACACTATTAGTCAGAAGTACTCAGTGCTTGTACCATTCCCTCCCTTCTCTCTCACCGCACCTCAACATTTTTTTTATTCATCAAAATAGAGTACCTTATCTTCAGTTACTGAGAATTCTTTGCAATCATTTTTTTCTTTCATTTTTGTCTTTTATTTCTTTTTTTTCACCAATACTTTTTCAAATTTGGCATTGCTTATTCCATGATGAGCTATCAACTTCTTAATTTCCAAGGCAGCTTGCACATTTCTCTAGCTTTACTTGTGTTCAGCAGCTAGTGAAGCCATGGCTGGTGGCTTATGAATGCTGTGCACATGTTTGATATCTGCACCTGCATTCTGACACTACCTGAGATTTAGGAAGTTTATACCTAGAACAAAACATTACTGCATACTGACCCCAAAGGATAAAATATTTTGGTTTAGTTGCATCGATACTCTTTCTTGTGTCATTACATTTAACTTACAGGACATTTTTCCTTGACCACTTGTCATGGTTTAACCCAGCACGCAGCTAAATACCATGCAGCCGTTCGCTGTGAACCGGGGGAAAGAAAATTNAACTCTGTCCCAGCCAAAACCAGGGCTTTCAGTACTATGGGTTGAAATATGGTATATATTTTTAAAACCACGGAAGTCTCATGGAGCCTGTCCCCTTGTTTCACCTTCAGCAAATCATAGTTATGCCTGTCTGATTTTAACAAAGCATGAAATTATACCTCAGCAAAGTAAAGTAACACGCAACACCAAGGACAGCTGTTGTATTTCTTAGTGTCATCAGTCCAGATATATCAATTTCTATTCCTCAGTATAACCTTTATTAAAAAAAAAAAAATCTACATAATAAGTAATGAAGCAAAAGATGAAAGACCTTCACAATAATTCTATTCTCCTTACTCTGCAAGATAGCTTTGTACTAGCTTATGATCAGGAAGATGCTTACAGTATGCAAAAATGCTACAATTAAAACTTGTATTCCCCTGAATATATTCACAGAAGCAGGCACAAAAATATATGCCAGGTAATATATGAGATTGCAGTTCAAGTCTAAGTTTAGTTCAGAAAGACGAAAGAAAGGCATGAGGAAAGCAGAGGAATATTCATCTCCAGTCATCACTGAAACGTTAATTAGAGCTGTGCACGACACTCCTTGGAAATTAATGTGCTCTCAGGGTCTCGGAACCTTCTACAACAACAACAAAATCTGTGCTATTCACCAGTTTCTATATATATAATTTAAATTCTTACTACTGATTTTGGTAGTGTGTTTTTGGTTTTTCAACTGGGTTAGTTTCACCTTTTGAAGTACTTGCACTGGACTCTCATCAGGATCTCCAAATAAATCACCCAACCCTGTATTCTCAGTTGAATCAAGAGAAGGTATTTCAAACCTTTTTTCAGAGGGCATGAGAAGAATAGGG
Organism: Scopus umbretta; assembly: GCA_013400535.1. Lineage (NCBI taxonomy): Eukaryota > Metazoa > Chordata > Aves > Pelecaniformes > Scopidae > Scopus > Scopus umbretta. The sequence goes on along the minus strand of VZTL01050555.1, from coordinate 9,440 downwards.
GGAAAAAGCTAAGTGCTCCAGAGATCCAGCAAGGGAAGTATTCAGAGCAAATGATGAACTCATGTCGCTGAGCATCAGCAAACATGCCTTTCATAAAGAGGAAAAATTTACCATTCTGGCTGTGTAAACAGAACATTTGTGCTTTTAAATTTCTGTCAAAATGAATGGCTATCATATTTAGAAATTATTGTGCTTCTATAAACATATACAAGTAGACTTTGTGCTATTATTTTATATAGAATGTATTAAGGTAGCTAAAGTTTTGATATTTTATAAGCACAGGACAGAAATGTTAATTAATTTTGATGGTCACTAGCTGAACACAGAACAATCCAGCTGTGGGTAAAAAGAGAAAAAAAATTCTGCTTTCTTATTTGTTTACTAGCTAACATCAATAGAAATTACACATGCAAACTCCCTTTAGAAGAAAAATACAATAATTACAAAATAATGAAGTAATTGCCACCATGATCTACAAATCTCAGTAAGTTATCCAGTTACTTGTCTATCATGACAGCAAGTTTTACAATACTGATTATTTGGAATACTACCAGATACATTAGATGTATAACAGAAATACATTAATCAATATCACAATTAACAGGATGGAATTATTCCTAGCAAAATTACTTGAGACAAAGAAGTTGGAACTATCTCATGGTTAAAAATGTTAACATTTCTCTCTCTTGCAGCAACCTGTGCTCAGAATATATAATAATAATAATGAAAAAATCCTTTTTCATAGAATCGTAGAGTAGTTTGGGATGGAAGGGACCTTTANCCGGCCTGTATTGATACCGAGGGTTGCCCCAACCCAGGTGCAGGACCTCGCGCTTGGCCTTCTTGAACCGTGTGAGGTTCACACAGGCCCACTTCTCAAGCTTGTCCAGGTCCCTCTGGATGGTATCCCGTCCCTCATGCGTGCCAACCGCACCACTCAGCTTGGTGTCATCTGCAGTCTTGCTGAGGGTGTACTCAATCCCACTATGTCACTGATGAAGGTATTAAACAGTACTGATCCCAATATGGACCCTGAGGGACATCACTTGTCACCAATCTCCATAATTCCTCCCCATGTTGTCTTTTCTGTTTATACCAATATGAAGGTTGAATATGTAAATTATAAAATCAATTGCAGCCTTCGGTAGGAAGCTGTATATATGCTTAAGACGTGCCTTTCTGATACTGTCCCCCACTTCTTCAACAAGAAGTGAATAGATTAAGCACTAAATACAGACATGTATAGGAAGACTTGAAATAAGCCAATCCAGCCATCTGTGAAAATACGGAATGCTGCCATAGCTTCATTCACTTATTGACAACCAGTTCAAAACAGAATTCAAAGAAAACAGAACCAGAACTGCTTGTCTGTAGTTCTTCAAGCAAGATTTAATTGGTTAAATAAGGCATGTTATTCCTTCTGGCCTGCATATAGTACCAGTCAGAAGTTATTCCAAACAGAAACTACTTTATTACTGCTTTTATTAGGCCCTTATTAAATCAACAATCAGCCTCTACAACCTTTTCTCCTTTTCTCAGTATTTCTCTTTGAAGCATGCTGCCAAAGTAGGCAAACTTAATGAAAAACAGTATGTCCAATGCTTAAAAGAAATCTGTATTGACTGATGTCAACCTTATAAAACTGCTATTATGTTTATCTAATCAGTACTTAGAAGCTTCTTCCTGTTCAGATTATCCTATAAGAATTACCTGCTGAAATTGTCAACAATAGCCTTTAGCATTTTCAAATGCCTATGGTCAAAATTGCAGAAATAAATAAGAAATTAAGGTCCTGACAGCATTTCAATACAGATATACTAGATGCAAAAGCACATCCTCCTCTTTGTAATGCCACTGCACCTCATCCAGATGCCGAAAAGAGTACAAAGTCAGTATATTAGCAAAGTGATGGTGTGGAGCCTTTGCTCACTCTTGTCAGGGCATCAGACAGCACAAACGCTTCAAGTGCAGATTAAAGATGCATAAATGTCCACTAGTGGTAAGGACCAGTGACAGGCCACTATCGTTCTGGTGTGACAGGCTTAGGAAAAACAGGCTGAAGCCTGTACTTCCTACAAAACAAGAGAGTTTCTTGGCCCTTGTGAATCTCTTTAGGGAGTACAGGCAGGTTTTATTCGCTGTAGCCCACCATAACTCTCAAATTCCTGGGCTTTGAAGCAACCTGCTACTCCATATAAAAGTGGCACCACATGAACAATTTTTACATCAAGTGCACAAGTATCTTCAATGCTTCTGCAAAACTGAAGTTATACCTAGAGAAGAATGATTTGTATAACAGGAAAACCTATGGCAATGAAGTTTAGGACTATGGTACCTTTGATGTAATTTCTTAATGCCCATAATCCATTAAAATCACATGTATGTGAACATTTACTCATAGCACACACCAGGAAAGAGGGTCACTTGGGAGGAATAGATACAGGATCAGTTCTTAGGCCAAGGGAAGAAAATACTCCTCCATGCTTGCATATTGCCAGTTCCCTAACCAGGCTTCAGAATTGTCTGTAACTACATAGTAATGACAACATTTTAGATCAGAAAAAAAAACAACGTATTTTCTGCCATTTTGTCTTCAGATGCGGTCACATTATTAAATTCAGATGGAAATCAGTGTATTTGCAGGACTTCGAATAACACATTTCTGCCTGGGAGGCTACAAATGTACTTTATAGTGCTCATTGTGCAAAGCAGCACTCGGCTTTTGCATCCTGTCAAAGTCTCTTCTCCATGTTCTCGCCTAAGATTTTTCCAAGTCAAGTCTGTACTTCTGTCCCAAATATTGTCTTATCTTCAGTGAATATAAATGATACACACATGCACGCACACACACATATACACACATGTAAAATACTTGCATTTCTCAGAGACACACACAGAGATGAACAGAGCAATTGAAAGAGAAGATGAACTTGAAATAAATTAGCCAATTCTAACTCAATCTTACCTCCTTTCAGTTTGTTTCGGTTTTTAAGGCTACAGTTATGATACTGGAAATCCTCTTGCCTGACTAAGTGCTAAGTAATGAAGTCTAGCAAGTAATACCGAAAGTCTGACAAATTCAGTTATTAAGGCAGCATTATCAGAGTAGCAGTTTCTCTTTTCTCTTCCTTGACTAATCATGAAAGTCTCCTTGAAATATCCTGGAATATCCCCTCCAGATTCTTTGATAAAACCAAAGGAAACACTTCATCATCTGAGTAATTTTAATACATTTATGATAACAAAGGGCAATTGCTGACATTTCACCAGTACTGTGTGAATATTAATAGAATGAAGACAATAATGTTCAGTTTTTACTTTACAACACAAAGTGCAGAACTAAGATTCTAATTCGTAGAAGTTTTTCTTGTATTTGCTCTTAATTTGTGGTTGTTTCAACATCTCATGTTATATCAGAGTAAAGAAATACTAAGAAAAAGAAGTACTTTTGGAGGAAAATTAGAAAGAAATATAAGAACACTTTCTCACACTTCATAAAGAGCTTGAATTGTGGAAGACTAAAATTTGCAAGTTTTAATTTGGTTGAAGGTTATGTCAAACTAAATTAACTATGCTGCCCAGGTATAGGAGTTGCTGCTACTTTAAAATAGAGTGCTAAAGAAAAAAAAATCTGAAATAGTTATTTTTAAAGGGTCAAACAGCTACTACCGGTTTTGAAACACTCTTCATTAACACCTTCTTATAGTTTTCAAGAACTTGCTAACTGGATGATGTTTAGTTAAACTATGATCATTACATATACAAGGGAGAAGATTAATATACTGGCCAAATTCTAGCTTGTAAACTCCCAACCTCCCTCATGATATATTTTTAGGCATATTTATATATGATAACTAGGTAGGAAGCTTTTCTCTTCCCCATCTCATGTTTTAGTTTCAAATTATAACTCTCGATTGGGACTAAGAACATCAGAATTTTGTTCTCAGCTCTGCCACCAGCTGTGGGAATCTGCCAAAATCAAGTCAGCCTAATGCTTTTGGTTCTTTGTGTGAAATGGATCTTCTAATATTTTTCTTGCAGAATTGCTAGAAGGACAAGTTCATCTCTCTCACTTGCTGGAGTATTTTGATGTAGACAATTAGACTCAATATGAAAACAAAAGCTTAAATTCCTAAGTGGAGTTTGTTATGCAATGAACGTAAAATTAAATTATTTCACTATAGTTCGTAGAAAATTCTTTGCTACAAGTGGCACAGTTGTAAAGGGCACTATCATATAATTTAATAACTCTGGTAAAAGATGACAAATCCAGAAGAGGTCTGAGTCACAGCAGGCACCTGCACAGGGAATCTTTGCTAAAGAACTTTTCAGTGGAAAAGTTTCACACTCTCATACAGATTTGGACATTTTCTACCTTTCATTTACTTTTAAAAGAATTTCTGAAAAATAAGCTATTGCAGTTTAGCATGCATCAAAGTGGATGTATGACCTGTAATGACACAACATTAAGATCTTGCTCATTAGATTCAAAACCTTAATAGAAGAGGAAAAATGCTTGTTTGCTTTTCACTAAAATATAGCAAGTTAATAATAGCAGACGTTAAACATAAGGCACTTGGCAGGATTTTCTTCACAATCAAGCTGCAAGTCAGAATGCCAAAATAAACCCTTTTTTTTCCAGCATGAGTATATTTTAACATTTAACAACAGAAAAAAAAAAAAAAAGAACTTACAGGTAAAGCAATCTTTTATCAAATTTCTGCTACGACAGAGCTTCACATGGCCCTTCACATTACTTCCTGGGTTCATTTCCTAGAATAAACAGAAACAAGACACATGTAAAACCAGTTATATCATGTTGAAACATTGTAGACCTACACTTAATAGCCTTAATTCATGTTATGAAGCAAGCTTTGGAAAAATGTTTTATGCTGGTGTCTTCCAGATGGTACAACCTAAAACAACACTTCTAGGCTTGAAAGATAGTCTTAAATAACCTTTACCAAATCCTATACCATATACTGGTTCCCATTCATCCTCCTGTAGACTCTCATATTGATTTGAGATTAATTAAAGGCGATCCTTGATCTCCCTGAGCACAGGAAAACCATATATGATTTTCCCTCTATTGGCCACACTAGTGGAAAAAGCCTTTTTGTAGCCAGCTAACCTGTATGGCATTGGCAGAGCACGATTCAAGAATAAAGCTTAATAAAACAAAAAAGCCAAAACAAAACATTTGTTCACTAGCAATATTTTTTACACACCTTTGCTTGCAAAGCAAAGAGTAAAGCATGTTAAACGTTTAACTAAAATAGTTGTCTTATGAGGGCAACAAATACAAGCTCTGTCCAGCAAAGGACCCAAACCAGCTAAACCTGAGCTGCACAGGAGAATGTGGTGGGTGCTCACAGTAGGCAACTCCCTGCTGCAGGGGACGGAGGTCCCCAGCTGCTGCCCTGACCTGTTGCCTGAGAAGGTTTGCTGCCTGCCAGGGATTCAGATCAAGCCATTGTGGAAAGGCTGCTGCAGACTCTTACCCTCTGCTGCTCTTCCACGCAGGCACCAATGATGATGCTGGGGCAATCAGGAAAGCATTGACCATTGACTACATTGCTGTGGGGTATGATAGGGGTGTGTGGGATGTCAAGGGCATGGGAGCTCAGGCAGTTTTCTCCTTCGTCCTTCCAGAAAGGCAGAAGGATGTGAGGAGGAGTATGCAGACCCACGAGTCAACAGTTGGTTGCGCAGTTGGTGTGGGCAACAGGGTTTTAGTTTTTATACGATCACAGGATGTTCTACGAGGACAGATAATTGTTTAGCAGGGATGATATCTACCTAAGTGGGGAAAAACGTTTTTGCCAACAGGCTGGCCAGTCTAGTAATGAGAGTTCCAAACTAGGAATAACAGGGGCAGGAAAGGATGACCAACAATCAAGCAAGGAAGTGAAGGACCAGGTTGGCAAGCAGAGAGTATGGGGCAATGTGAATAGGAGGAAATTTGTAAGCAAAAAACCAGGGCTGTGGGGGCACCACCCCAGCCATGTCCGCATACATAGGGAAACACCTACCAGGCAGAATTATGGCAAAAGCTCTCCTACCTTTTCTGGTAAATCAGCATGCTTTTGTACCTCTCCAAAGAGCCTGTACACTAATGCACACAGCTTAGGGAACAGAAGGAATTAAGAGGTCTGCGTGCAGTTGGACCTCATTGGGATGACAAAGACGTGTAGGATAGCTTACAGGAACACGAAGAAGAAGAGGAAATGTTCCGACTGGTGTATCTGAGGCATAAGGAAGACTACAGAAAATGGTGGCCTGCTGCTGAATGCTAATGGACACCTGTCACAAAGGATATGAGGAAGGCCAATACACCGGAATGCCTTCTTCATCTCATTCTTTACTGATAAAACCATCCCTCAGCAAGCCCAGGTCCCCAAGATCATTGCGGAAAACCTGGAGATTTTCTCTCAGTGGAGGAGAATCAGGTTAGAAAACATTTAAACAAACTGGGCACACACAAATCCATGGGCCATAAAGACATGCACCCACAGGTACTGAGGGAGCAGGCTGATGTCATTGTGAGACCACCCAGACATTGAAAGATCATGGTGATTGGAGGTGGGAGGAAATTCGGAGGACTGGAAGAAAGTAAACATAGTCCCTACTTTCAAAAAGGGCAAGAAGGAGGATCCAGAAAACTGCAGGCCAATCACAGCCTCACTTTGATCCCTGGGAAGGGAATGGAGAAAATAATCCCAAAAAACACTGCCAAAAACAAGAAAGACAAAGCATTTGGGAGTAGTGAGCATGGACATATGAAAAGGAAATGGTGCCTGACCAACCTGATGGCTTTTCACGATGAGACAAAGAGGGAACACTGAACATTGCTAATCTTGATTTTAATAATGCTTCTATCACTGTCTCCCATTATCTCCTCCCTGATAAACTGATGAAACACGAAATAGATAAACAGGGAGTGAGGTGAACAGAAAACGGGCTGAACTGCTGGGCTCAAAGGGTTGTGGATCAGCAGCACCAAATCCAGCTGGAGGCCAGTCATCAAAGGCACACTTTGGTGTCAGTAAGAGAGCCACAGTACTGTTCAACAACTCATCAAGAACTTGCAAGGTGGGACAGAGTGCACCTTCAGCAAGTTCACAAATAATACAAAACTAAGAGTAGTTGATACACCAAAAGGTTGCGCTCCCATTCAGAGGGACCTTGACAGGCTGAGAAATGGGCCAACAGTAGCCTCATGAAGTTCAACAAAGGGAAACATGAAGTCCTGCACCTGGCAGGAACAATACAATGCACACCGGCAGAAAAGGACCCGAGGGACAACAAGCTGGCCATCAGCCAGCAATGTGCCCTCACAGCAAAGAAGGCCCACAGCAACCTGGGCTGCATTAGGAAGAATATCACCAGCAGACTGAGGGAGGTGATCCTTCCTCTCTACTCAGTACTGGTGAGCCACCCTGTATGCTGGGCCCAATCTTCGGCTCCCCAGTACAAGAGAGATAGGCTTACTGAACCAAGTCCAGCAAAAGGTCATAAAGGTAATTAAAGGATTGGAGCATCTTTTGTACGAGGAGAGGTCAAGAGGGATGGGGGCCTTGAGAAGAGAAGGCTCAGAGGGATCTTAGCTAAGTTTATAAATACTTGATGGGGGGCAGAGAAGGCAGGCAAAACCAGATTCTTCTCAGGGGTATCCAGTGAAAGGACCAGAGGCAACAGGCATAAATTAAATGCAAGATAACCCACTTAAACTTTTTTTTTTTTTTCCTGTGATGGTGGTCAACCAATGGCACAGATTGCCCAAGATGGTTGCAGAGTCTCCATCCTTAGAGATATTCAAAAATCCAACTGGACATAGTCCCAAGCAATATGCTCTAGCTAACCCTGCTTTGACCAGAGGGTTGGACAATCTCCAGAGGTCCCTTCCAACCTCAGCAATTCTGCGATTCTGTGAAGTGTTTTATTTAACTGGTCTCTGCTTAAAATAAATTGAAGAGGTTAAATTAATCACCTATGAAATCTCTTCTCTGCGATGCATGAAAAAAAACCAAAACAAAACAAAAAACAATCAACCTCATTGTGCTTTAGCTAGTATAAAAGTCATAAAAGGGTTATAGCTGAAAGCTATCAACATATAGTAAGCCTGACCCTAATGAAGGCCAACATGTCTTTTGGCCTCTCTGATATCAATGGCAAGACTACACCCATAAATTAAAAACAGTGGAAGAAATTCAGATACTCTGATCCAATTCATTGTAGAACAGAAGCCATAAATTTTTCCCCAATAATTCCTGCTTCAAACTTTCCTTGTTTTCCCTGAAAAAATCAGAATATACATAAACATATAACAAACAAACATTACTCTGAACACTCAAAAAAATTTGTTAATGTGTACTCTAAAAATGTGAATCAACTGCGTGGTATTCAGGCATACGGTATTTTATGGCATTTCATATTAAATGAGAAACACCAATAGTTATGTGGGCATTCATGGATTTATCACTGCGTGACCCAAAGAACAGTTCCACTGTATGTGCAGAAATCAACCCATGGAGTAAGTTTTATAATTCAGGAAGAAAAGAAGCACAGACACAGTGTAGACCAGAAGTCCAAAGAGATTTTTTACAGTCAGTATATTACTTAGGAAAAAAAAAAAATAATCCTTTAGCAGTTGAAATCATACACCTTCAAGAAAGCAGCTTAAGCTTTTATTTTTCTAGAAGCTTTTTTTTCCCATGAGTTTGAACTTGAGTTGTTAAAAAGCTACTACAAATTATATTTCAAATTCTCTAACTACCTATTTTCCTTAGAGAAAAATTTAACGGTGCATGCCTATTTTATCCATTGCTAGGGAGAACACAGAATACATGTTAAACAACCATACAGTGGATTTCTGTACATATGTACTTATACAAAGGCATGTTGCATGCATGCAGTCACATGAGTATCTTTTGTGTTTGTGCACTTAGACATAACTTCAGAGGCTAGCCCAAAAGGTAGTAGGTTACAGCATAAAGTTAGGACATTACTGGTTTTGCATAACACAGAAGATGAGGCAGATAAACCCTGAAATTTTGACTTGTTGAAAACTCAAAGTCTATAGGAAACCTTCACTACTGAACTATTCATATCAGACAGTTATCAATGGCATAAGATAAAATACCATGAAAATATACTACCCCATTTAAAGGAAGACAAAACAAGTTTGCTATAAAGAACTGTGTTCTGAAAATTAAGGTATTAGCATGTCCATTAAAAAAGGATGAATCAATGAACTATTTTACAGAGATTTGAGTTCATGTTTTCCTGTTGTTTCACAGAACATTACACCATCTCTATTCAATACCTGTATCTGTTTTATTTATCTTGGTCCATCTGCTCTGCAAATGTTTTTGCAAAGCAGTTTCCCATGGCAACATCAAATATCACATAGTCGCAGCCTTCTCTTCAAGCACTTCTAA
>VZTL01050553.1:40384-61921 GCA_013400535.1 Scopus umbretta | reverse complement strand
CAAGCAGGGGTACCCGGCTAGTATTTCCTCTGGAAGACAATGCATGATTACTGACTCAGTAAAAATAACTCTTGCTCTGTGGATGGATCAAGGAAGACTGCAGGCCACTGTGTCGCTTGAGGTGGGGATGTTTGTTTAAACAAGTTAACATGCATAAGTGGTTTTATTGGGGTCTGAAGATGTCACCTATTTTTTACTCAAGCTGCTGACAGTGGGGTTTTCTAAATGTCTGAAAATAGACGAATGAGAAAACTGNAAAATAGACGAATGAGAAAACTGGTCGTTTTCCTCTTTTCAACCGCATATTGAATCCAAGTATAAATAGCATGCTGCAATTGTCTTGTTCAGCTGCAGCAGCTTTCTCTGAAGAGAGGTACATGACAACATCGTCATAGAACTGAGCTTGTCTTGGCTTAGCTTGGGATGTGGAAGAAGAAATATAAACACGATAATTATTATGAGATAAGAAAGGATGTGTATGTACCTGACTCTTGTGAGATCAAGGAAACTGTAAAGTAAAACGGGACAGTGTACAATTAGGACTACAGGTGCATGAATGCAAGACGCTGGGGAATCTGTTACTGCAAGCTGTACTTAATGTATTTCAGGGAAAAAAGGGAAAAGAAGATTTCTTCATTGGCCATGTGTTTAAATAGGAAAGCAATGAGAGCTACTTGGCCCTTTAGCTTTGGGCAACTTGGCTATTACTATTAGCCTAACTTCTAGTGCCTCAGAAGAAGAACATGCAGCTTGCTCTGGTCTAAGATGTACCTGACCCAACACAAGCTGGGAGCCAGGCTCTCTTGGGTACAAGTCATGAGGTAAAACTTTCTCTCCCTTAAGGTTCTCAAAATTGAATGAAGTTAGTTGGAAACATATCTTGGGCTGGGGAAAACAGCAGATAAGAGGAGGAGTCAGTGGGAAAAGAGAGAGAGAGAGGCAGTATTGAATTTGCATGGAGCCATGAGGTTTCATGTTGCTCGGAAGAATCCGTGGACTCTGCTTACAGTTCTTGTGTGTGATAAACAGCAAACATCTAATTAAACAGACAAACAAATACCACTGGCTTTACCATTTGTGACTATCCTAAAAGAAAGGTGTTTACTCTTGTTCTTTTTTGAAGAATAGATGTGAAACTTCAGTGGGGCATTGCACCACAACATATAAGCTACAGAAATGATGAACTGTAGTATCATCTTAAATGTGAAAAGGGGAAAATCTTTGCCTGGTATTTAGCCCACTTACACGTAGGCTAGCTTTAACTTATTGCTAAATGCTTTTTAATTTCCAAGTGAGGAGATATCAGTGTCTTTGCCAATAGCTGAAAACTTATGCTTTGAACAGCAACTTGGCTATTTAAAGCATGCTAAAATGTGATTTCATTCTCATGTCTCAAAAGGTTTTATTTTTTTAAAGAGTTCTGTGGCCCACTAATGTGATGTAATATCAGTTTGTCTAAAAAGTGTGTTTTTCTTGCTGCCATTTCAGTTGTTCCTCTCATAAAACTGTGTGTGAGTAAATACCCACTCTGTTTTTCCTTAACTATTAAAGTTAATGGGCTAACTTTGGTACCACAGCTTACTGCTGCAGAGTAACAATGCAGTCATATGGTCTAGTCTGCTTTCTTTCAAATGTGTTCTCTAATTGAGTGATCTACCTCCTTGTCTGTCCCTCCAAGGTAAATTCGTAAAGGGCATTGATCTGTAATGACTGTCTCACATTAGTAAGAAAACAGACATGAGGAAACCAGAAGCGTTTTTTTGTGGAAAAACTGGAAGAACGCTACAGTCTGAGCTCTGTTCTTAAATGAAGAGCAACAAAACCTGATTAAGATCTCTGAGGAGAATGCCTTTCAGTTCTCCTCTGCTTTCAAGGAAGTGAAAGCAGATAGCAATGATCCATGCTATTTATACTGTTTACATGGCTTGTGGGGTTTTTTTTTGTGTTGTTTGTGTTTTGTTTTGTTTTTTTTAAGTGCTCTGGCAGTAGAAAAAGTAGTTTCCTCCTAAATTACAAAAACAATTGCATTCATTTTGGACAAGTCTTTGGGACCTATGCTGTCAATGCTGAGTGAGGCCTTGAGACATCTACAGCAATTAGAGTTATTAGCCAAGTCATATGAACCAAATTTTGTGTTGGGGCAGTGAAACTTACCCAAAATAAATGGACTTAATACAGTGAGGCAAATCTCTACATGCAGCCTGAAGCTGAAGCTTACCAAATCATTTTGGCTGAAAAACAAAGCCTTATACAGAGGGAGATCTGTTCTTTGGAAGGAAGATCAAGTACAGATTCTGGAAGTAGAAATTCTGTTTTATTAGCTTCCTCAAGAAGGCTGACTCTCTTGAAAGCATCAATAAACCATCCCAGTGCAGATGCTTCTCTGTCTGTGTTTTTAATTCTCATAGAAAGAATACACAGTTGAATTAAGTTCACCTCTAAGCCCAAAATGTGGTTGTGAAAGAGCAGCCAAAATAGGCGGATCACTGGTGAGGGGTGAGGAATATAATAGTCTAACTTCACATTCAAAAATTACTTAAAACACTTAGTGAGGAGAGGCCCATATACACAAGCTTAATTTTTATTCATATATTGCAACAATTAATTTTCTTCCTTGATTTTAATCTACTTGTCACTTTAAGTCTTCTTCCACAATTGGACTTCACTGCCAACAAAAGGTGAGCTAAAACATCTAGCCTCTTCTTACTACTTTGTACCAAATTCCCCAGGGACTCCTTTACTGAAAAAGTGGGGAAAACCAAACAGAAAACCCCACCTTGTCCTGAAACACTGCATATTTCACCAACTTTCTAATAGATCCTTTTTTCTGGTGTATATCCTTTTGAAAGAATATTTTAATACTTTCAACTCCTTTCCAGTAAGATCCTGAGCTGGCAAGAACTTGACCGAACCATACCAGCAGATGCATATTCTCTCATAAACCTGGTGTGAGGTTTTGAATAGAAAACACAGCTTAAGATTGCAATGAACAGCAGTCGATACATATTAGTATCCTCTTAAACTTGAAAAAGAAAACCTGTAAGATGATGGTCTTCACTGAAAAAAGTGTTGCTGTGCTAGCATAGGATATTGCAGCTTACGTGGCTGCCCTTGTACTTGGTGATTTCTCCTTGTAGTGTTTTGCTTGCTGCATCGTCAACTGACTGCTGAAAATCTTCACCTGAAGTTGCCAAGGAACCTGCTAACTTCAGTCCCTGGAGAAGGGCAAAGTGAAGTCCCTAATCTTATTTCAGTGCTTCATAGAAACTAATACTGACGCGAGGCAAGACTGTTCTGTGGGTGCCTGAATTCCCACGCGAACAAATCTTTCCGGTTTACCTGTGTTAAAGGCCACAGCAATCCGCAGGCTCTACACTAACATTGTATTTAAACAGACTAAAAAGTCATCAAAACCCTCCTGTGTATTCATCTATAATGTCAGGGGAGGGGGATTAGAAAGATTTTCATTTACAGAATTCGGAAGAACACAAAAAAATATCTAGAAAACTGGCATTTTTGTGCTTTGCTTGCTAGGAAATTCAGTGTGTGTCAGAAATTACCATGGTTCGAGTCACCTGTACAACACTGCGCATGTTTTATGCAAAAGAGCAAATTCTTTTAACTTCCATGGGATTACAGGCAGTTTATCAGTTAACGTTGAATAGCTGTGAGCAGATCCTGTGACTGCTGAGAGCAGTACCATAGCAGCCTCGCTACAAACACGGGCATAGCACTGGATTTTTCAGGGTGCTTTTTGTGAGAGGTCTTGAAAGCACTGCTTATGCTTCAGCAGTAGCTCTGATGCTCTGATCTCAAGTTATCAGAAAGGAGGAATGCTATGACAAGCGTGTTTATGCTGTACGTTACATGTCTGCTATGCAGAGGAAAGGCACAAAGTGAACAACCTCTTCTGATAAAGTCTGAACAAGGGTGAAGTATCACATACTTGGTACTTGACCAAGTCTGGCCCTATTCCAAGGATGCAAGTTTTTTGGCCTATGAAATGACCCCCAAAAAAATTTTTATTTTTATTTTTTTTTCACACTGGAGGAATTGCCTGTGGAGAAAGGACTGCAGAAACGTTAACTAGAGGGGGGAAAAAAAATCTAAGCCTTTTTGGCTGAACTTCCAAAGAGCTGATCTGAAGCAAGTACACAGCAAAAGTGAAAATGATGTCTACTACTAATTTGATACCTACTACGTTTTACCCCCAGGGGGAGGGAAAGACCTCAAAGTAGGAAGTCTAGCAACCTTAATAGATAGCATCAGCAGCTTAGGAGGCCGGATCCTGTGACTTTAATCTTTATAAATCAGTGAGACAATTTGTAGATTGGCATGGGAAGCATGGTTCTTCATGTATAACTTCAATTAAATTTGAATTGCAGTCTCTCTTCAGACAGTATTGGTCAGAGGAGATTCTTTGAGTCTAATTTGTAACCATAAAACCCTGGAAACTAATATGCCTCACATGCATTTTAAAGAAAGGTTCAGTGTTTCTTTTAAACTCTGTTTGAAGTAGCTCACAGGAATAACACGCTTGACCCCTCAGCCTTGGCAGAGATGGTCTCTGCCTCTGCACAAGTGTGGGAATGGAATTTGAGTAACCAGAAGCCTCAACTTCATGTGCTTTTCTTTAAGATGCGGGTGAGGGGAGGGCCTTTTTTGGGGAGAAACCAGAGAACTTACAGATGCATCAGCAGGGAGTGTTCCTCTCCAAAATACTGAACTCGTGACCCACTGAAACTTAGAAGCAAGGGAGAATAAACCATGACCAGGAGGCAGAGACCATCCAGCAGGAAAGCAGGCCGTACATGGTCAGTTTGGGGTATGTATTATCTCAGTCATAATCGGAGTCACAGAAAGTAGGACAGAGCTGCTTAGTGGCATGAACGCATTCCTAAGAGGAAAAACATGCGGAGTAACGATTTCAAATGTGCCTATATTGAAAAACCCTCTTTGTAAGAAGCAGCTCACGCAAACCTGATTTGCAGTGCAGGAGGAGGGTCTCGCGTCTCAAGTTTGGGGAGGAGAGTTTAACGTTGCGCAATGGAAACCACGGATACTTCTTGGCCTGGGACAGGTCCCCTTCTGAAAAATAACTTGCCATACAAGTAAGTCTGCAAAGTGAAAGAGAAGGAAAGTGTGGAGGAAATAGTGAATTACAAAGCCAGGAAATGGCTTAAACAGGCAGCTTTACTGTGGGAACAGCACTGTAAACAATTGTTACTCTTACTCTTGCAGTCCTAAATGCTGAGAAGTTTTGTGGACTTCGGCATACCTTATCCTAAAATAAAGGCGACAGGATAATGCAATGGTAATTGAAATACCCCCATCCTAATCGAGCAAAAAATCAAAGGCTTTCACAGGGAAGTGCTGGCTTGCTTCTACTCCAGAGCAAGGCAAGTAACTTGGAACAATTTAAAAAACAAAAATCGCACATGATTACTATGTTTTCTTGAATCTAAAAAGCTTTCAGTAATTTTGAAAGTAGTTCTGGGATAACATTAGTCTGATAAGTATGGAGGTGCCTTCCAACACGTGCATACATACAAACAGGCTATAAAATTTTGGCCACTCATATTTGAGTCTGTGTTACTGACTCAAATGAAAATTCCCTATCTAATTTGATACCTGCAATTTAGATAAGCTTTTGCTATGGAATTTAAACAGTTGTCATAAAGTACTAGAATCAGTTCAGATTTTCAGGTAATAAAATGATCTATCTGGTTTGGACGCTTTATCCAATATACCATTATCTTATGCTACTTTCTTGATCGTAATCTGTTTTGCGCCAACCTACGTGGACTTGCAGACTTCCAAAATGCCATGGGATTTGAAGCTTTGTCTAGGGACAGACACTTAACTGGGGAAAGGCAGTTTGTAATAATTTATACCAGGATAAAGGACTTTGTAGGTTGCCTGGACTGCCTACATCAGGGGACTTGGTGGTGTAGAAAGGTGTCTGCAGGGAAGGAGAGAAGCCCTGGCTTTTTGAATACCTGGGTATGCCGGTACAGATAAAGCCAGTGCCCCTCCCAGGTTCATATACGGCAGTACTGAGCCAGAAAGGATAGATGTTGGTGCATGCAAATGAGCAACAATCTTCATTCTGGGGAAATTAAAAATGTTTGGGTTAGTTCCAGCTTTTGTTAACACAACGCTTTTTCATACAATTTTCTGATGCCCCCAGTTTCCTGCATTTTTTTAACCTTTTGAAGCTTCAAAGCATTCCCACGTAGACATATTTGATATCTGTTTTTAAAAAAGGGGGGCAGAATAGTCAGACTTCACTTTTGCACCTGAGCGCGATGTCAAAGCTATGCTACATTGGTTGCTTATGCAAATTTGGTTAATTAGATAAGAATAGTTTGAAATACTGCACGTAAAAGTCACTTTCCCACTTTTATTTGGAAAAAAACAGATTTGCATTCCTTCAGAGAAAGTGAACGCTCAACTTAAAAGGGTTTTGCTGCAATGTTAAAATACTTAACTTTAGGCTATGAGAAACAGCTTGGATTTATTTTTTAACCAGTGAAATCTCTGAAGTTGTTATTACAGAGGCAGGGAGAAGTAGGTCATGCAGTTCCATGTTATAACGTATTAATGAATTTTATTTCCAGATTTTAGTTTAATCAAAGAGATTATCATCCACTGTCTGATTCTGAATTTCAGTCCTAAATTGCCTGGCTGAATGCCTTGATGTTGACACAAATTAATACCAGAAAGCAGAATACCAGAAGATATTCTTCTGGCTCACAACGGCCGATTAGTAATAGGTGTTGGGAAACAACAGCTGCCAGCACAGGGGGTCACTTGAGGTAAGTTTGTCTGATTTTAGTTTGGGATATCGGAAGTAAAGAAAGGGATATGACCGTAGCTGGTTTTGGTGGAGCAGGGGGAACGTAAGCCATCTAAGGATGTCCCAGATTTTCTTCCTTCCTTTAAGGGAAACAGGCTGCTGTGCCTTTCCTTTGCAGTTACAGCATGTGCATTACTGCTTTTCTGTGTATTAGTTCTGGTCTGTTCATAAAACAGAAAGTCAGAAGCAGCATTTTACCTAATTTTCATCTGTCAGGAGTTCTCAGAACTCTTAATCCCTTGTCATTTAAGATAGAAACGCATTGGTAAGGTTGCAGGAGGTGCCTTGAGATTACTTCAAACATAAAAACACGCTAAGTATCCAAAGCGTATCATGCTGTCCTCACTCAGACTGCTATGGTAGGTGTTCTGTCCAAAACTTTTGGTAATTTATTTTCCCTCATTATCAAAGCACCTAAAGCCTTTGTGGTACGATAGGTTCAAGCTGGGCTGGACCGAGCACTGTGTCAGGGAGGGCCGTACCGTATATTAAGTCCTATCCTTCCTAGAGATAGCATTTATCTCTTCTGTGGAAGAAATGGGGTGCTACTGCACCAAATGTCTTTAACGATGCTGAAGTAATTACTGTAAGCAGAGGTTCAGTGGAACTGGAATATCATACTGTGTCCCCTAATACATCCTCTTCATAGCGTTGATAGCTACAGCAACAATATTCTGTCCAATATCTGCAGTTTAAGCTGTGAGGATTTCAGGAGGACAGCAGCTCTCTGCAGTTTCAGGGCCTGGTTTTTTTGATCTTGAGCAACGAGTGCAACGATGACACACAGGTGCTCTGAGCCCCAGTTTGGGAGCTCAGTATCCTAATGAGGTAAAATGGCCAGGGATTATCGCTTAACTACAACAGTGGTTGGGGAAGAGAGAAAAAGCAAAATATTGCGAAAGCTCTCCATGCTGTGGGGATAGTAGCAGTGGAGGAGGGGGACTAGAAACACTTGCTGGGCTTTCTGCCACTGGCTGATTTGTGTACATACTTAGCTAAACATTCAGCTGTGTGCACAAGATATTGCGGTAATTTCAGGTTTGTTTGAGCGTGCTGATTGAGGCCTCATCCACACATTCCTTTCTGAAGAGAAGAAATGCCAGTGCTGCTTAGAGCTCCTGCTCTGACAGTAAGTGTCTGGTTAGGTATGAGCATGGTGATGCCGTCCTGGCTCAGCAAAGTACTTCATCTTTCTATTTCTTCTTAGTCCGCCCTTGTTTCACATAGACTTTGGAGTCAATGGGAAGTAGGAGGCACACGGTGTTGTTAGCTTTTGCGGGGCTCAGTGTTTTACGTGGAGTTACGCTGTTAGCTGTACTAGAACAAATGGTCATATCTGTCATCTGTAGTCAAGTCAGAAATATGTCACCTTTTCTTATTTGATTAATAATAGTGCAAAGGTTACTGTGGCTTAACACGTACATGTAAACTCCATATTTCAGCTCAGAAGTTAAAAGGGCTGATACTGGCAGGTCTTCCCTCAAGACAAAGCTAGCAACTCAACCCTCTTCTCGCAGTATGGAATTGATTTGGAGTTCCTTCCCTCAAAGCACAATTAATGATTCCCATCTGGGAGCATCCAACAGTTGCTCCAATATCCTTTTCATTTTAGGAAGGGCTGCAAGCTGCAACTAAACGTAAACGTTACTATATGCAGCAGTAAAACATAGATCTATGTCAATATGGCTGTGATAAAGACGAGTTCTAACTCTTCTTAGAAAGAGTGAATGATCATGTGGACAGACGATGGTACGCTTCATTTGTAAGAAGATATTTGGAAAGTCCATTAGCAAACAGTCTTAGCTCATGCTATCTTAGTCACTGTAGGAAGAGGAATCTATCAGGATTAGTATGATATGGTTCTGTTTCTTATCTTTTCACCAGTTTTCACAATGGAGAGAAGTCACTAGCAATGTCGTCCAGAGGTTTGTGCTGCTGGATCTAGAGAAGGAAGTGAGTAGGAAAGTGAAAAACATGCTCAGTTACCCAGGATTATGGAACCCACAGTTGACTGTAAAATGTGGGGTAGCACTTAGTGAAAAGCACCTCCAACTATACAAGTGTAATGGCCTGCAAAATAGCTGTTTCCTCACAAGGAAGAGCTTGGAATCATCCTGGTTAGTGTTCATGAGACAGCAGGAATGATTTAAAAGGCAAACAACATTGGGATCTGAAGTCAAAAGCAAAGACCTGTTGCTCAAAGACCTGTGCTCTACACACGTCCCTGCTATCAGCATCCCTTGTAGCTTTGGCCATCTTTGAAAGGACATAAAAAACCCTAAAAAGGTAACCAGAAGTACAGTGCAAATTTTACATGATGAGCAAACACCTGGGTTGTTTCAGTTGGGTAGAAGAGGTGGCAAAGGAAGATCTGGTATTTGTAAAATTAAAAATGGCATGGCAATTGTGTTAACCCCTCTGCTGTACCGGCACGGACCCTGGGCTGGGGAGTTGAGGGTCCGGTGCAGAAGCTGCACTGTCCAAAGCAGCGATGCACGAGTGGCTTTGCCTGTCTTCAGAGAGACGCGAGGCGGAGCCTAGGCAGAATGGTACTTCCAGTGTAAGACACCAGCGGACAGCCTTATCTATCTTGTGTTATCTTATCGTGCGTTCTACGCCAAAACCACACTAGTTGCATACAAATTGAGGCTTTTGTTGCTCTAGTGACCATTTAGCACTGGGATTATTTTTCAGCTTAGTGAAAACAGACACTTACACCTCAGGATAAATATTTCCCTCACACCTTGCACTTTTTCCATAAGAACACTGAAGAAATGGGCGCTTCTTGGTAGCTTTTGAAATCACTGGCAAGGCTTCTGCTCGCAGCTTGACCTTCTTCGAGGAGGGACGGTCTTCCTCTTGCCGGTGACGCAATCTGAGGGCTTTGCTGTACTTTGCGTGCAGTGACTCCTTTATTTTTTCACGGCAGTGTGATCCAGAGAGTCGGCAAATCTGAGGATGGAATATTACAGTTCCATCTGAAGGAGGTGAAACCCATCTTACGCTATTCTTCTTGTCTCATTTCCTTACAAATAGCTAGAAGCAGCCTCTCCAGTCATTAAGAGTTGCTGTGTTTTCACTGTACTTGTCCATTCTGGCCAACAATGAGGTTTTTAAAGAGACTGGAACTTTGTTTTTAGGAAGAAGTAGGTCTCGGTCCTTTCCAGATGGAAAGTTTGGCCGAAGTGGAGGGGTGCCCTACATCTGGGAGCGTGACTTTGCTCGTGCACTCTCGCACCGTAGAGCAAAGCGTGTGCTTGCCTACAAGGCAGTGCAGGTGCCTCTGTCTGCTTTCAGTGAGAGCAAACTGCCCCCTGCACTGAAGTTCATCCTGCGGCCAAGAAGGCAAGCTCCGCAGTGAGTCTGCAAGTGAGAAGCGTATCGGGTTTACAGCAATAAGTAGGTTTTAGCATCTGTGGGAAGGCAGGCAAGCTTGTAATCAGGTAAGTTGTGAAGTTCAAAACTGTTATTTCATGAGAAAGGGACTCTTCTTCAATGTTACCAAGTGTAATCTTGGAAAACTGAGATCTAAGAAAATTACAGCTATTTCCTGCTTACAACTGCAGAGCCCCGTTGTTCAGGAGGCCAAAGAATTGATGCTTTTAATGCTACTTGTTTCAACATTTTTTTGTTTTGTTTTGTTCAATCCAAATAAACCATTCTTCTTTTGCTTTTGCAATATGTTTTCCTCAAATATGTGGGAACATCCCTCTAAAAATAAGCTTTTTAAGGTACTCAGGAAAAATTCAGTATGGTAACTTCAGGTGAATATTTGAACTGGATCAAACAAGGGAGGAGTGGAAATAATGGTAGGAGACGGTGATCAGAATTAAACTGTGCTTGAAGAACTACAGACGTTCTGCACGCTGTCTTTCTTTACCCCAGCTGTTCTGTGTATTCTTAAATGTGATCAATAAAGGACGTTTAAGTGTTTATCCACCTACCATAGCTTCTGTTCCAAGATTAACGCACCTATGGTATGACTGAGTTCAATATTCTCAAAGAAACTAAATTTTGTTAATCCATTTACTCCTATTTTCCCTAACCAAGAGTGGCTTCATGAAGTAAAAACTGTACCTGCTAAACTAATCCATGCTCCAAGACAAAGTGTTTGCTGCAAACACTTCAAATAACATAAGCCACGTGTGTTTTTGAAGTTAGGAGATGTTTTCTTTTTTTTTTTCCCCAAGAAGATAGCTTACATTCATTTTTGTGTAGTGTAATACTTGAAAATGTGACTTTTTCTAAATACACTACGTGTCCTGAGCCATCTGATCAATGAAATTATCAAGTCCGTCTCTATTAAAAATCTTAAACAAAACCAAGTCTGCTTTCTTGTTATGGGACAAGAAATAGTATTGAAATACTAAATGATTACCTACAATCTGAAAAATGGAGGCATACCCTGAGGTAAGACTACAGCTGTCTTGCAAGCACGCTTTATTCTAGAAAGGATAAGTAATTAAACACGTGCCCTGGCCAGAGACAGAAACTTGGTTTATGATGTGACATTTTCAATACCAACCGCAGTACTGAAACGTGCCTGCCTGTCTGTAGCAACTCCAGCCTCGTCTTGCCGGCAGTGCTTTTAGTCTCTATGCTAAAAAGCGGAGAGAGCTCTTCTCCCTGCTTAGTCACTCCCCGCCTCCCGCTGTACGCTAGTCATCCTGTACAGAAAATGGTTTCCCTCCCATTATCCAGCCACCGGCTCCCACCTGGGTCGCTTGCTACCCAGACCTGGAGAAACCAAGCGCTGGCTGGGTTAGCCAAAGAGCGGAATTTCGACTGTATGTATCTGTTGGTCAGGCTTTCCAGCCAACAGCAGGAGTTTGGGTTTAGATCCCACAGAAGCGGCAGCGTTGCATGCTTTAAGGCAGTGAAAGGGAGGAGAGCCCAGGGGTGCGTAGGTGCGGTTTTGTCTAACAGACAATGGGAGAAAGTCTCCTCGGATATGATTAATGCATGCGTTGGTAAAACCCTACTGCAAAACTGGACAGGACAAAACCGGATTTACCTTGGCTATTGGTATTTAGAATGGGAGGAGAAGGGAAGACCATCAAACTTCTCCCTGCACTAGGAAGGAATTAACTGTTACAATGTTATGGGCAAACATAAACAGAAGTACCCTTGGATTACTAAAGCTATCGCTAGCTACGTGCTTCAACAAAGATGCCACAGCTGCAGAGGGGCAGAGACAGCAGTAAGAAGAAAGAAAATGCTTCTAAAAAGGAAGGTGGTCCATCCTGGGCCTTTATCGAAGAAAATTTGCAAAGAGGGATGAGCGTGTTTTTCTTGTAGATGTTCACACCTAGAATCATAGAATCATTAAGGTTGGAAAAGACCTCTGAGATCATCTAGTCCAACCGTCAACCCAACACCACCATGCCTACTAAACCATGTCCTGGAGTGTCACATCTACACATTTTTTGAACATCTATAGGGATGGTGACTCCACCACCTCCCTGGGTAGCCTGTTCCAATGTTTGACCACTCTTTCAGTAAAGAAGTTTTTCCTAATATCCACTCTAATCTTGATTTGGAGAGTAATACTATGCATGTATGAAAGCACTTGGTTACAATAATCAACCTAATTTTACCTTTTGGCTGTTATTCAAAAACCTGACTGCCCAAAGGATGTAAACTTTGCTCTGTATTCATTGCACTTACGCCCTTACAGGTATTCTAATTACTGCTCACAGTTAGATGCTTCTAGTACTACAGCTGGTTTAGTTTAAGGAGTAACTGTCACCTTCCCCAGATAGTTTTTGCCTTTACCGGTTTAAAACCGCTTAACATGGAATGAACATTTCATGGGTAGAGCGGTGATGAAGCCCTGCAGACATTCAGAAATAAGTCTTGGGAATTATTCTGTAGGGCCCGGCACTGCTCCTGCGTTCCCCAGATCAAAGCATCGTTAGAAGATGAAAAAGTTGTGTTAATTAAATATCTACCTCAAAATTATTCTAGCTGTTCTGTAACAGATCACAAGAGACTTCTCTCCCCCTTATCCTTGGACCTTCTGCTCCCATGCAATAGTAAGGATTTTTAAAGTGAACTTTATTAAAGGCACAGCCGAACTCTTCAGAAGGGTGGGATTTTTGCCATGAGGATGGGGCGTGACCCACCTGCTCTGTAGCCAGTAAAGGGGTTTCACGCTCTGCCTTCACCCGCTGAGGGGTGCTCCAGGGGCAGCCCTGGGGAGCTCAGCGTCTCAGAGCTGGAATTCCTCCTGGCGGGAGTCCCTGGAGCTGTAGGTACAGGCATGACCGGACACGCTTCAACAGCTCCAAGCAGCCTGAAACTCAGTTTAGAAATAAGCTGAGTTTATTCGGTCTTAAAACTGCTTACTAGCGATTTCCTACAAGGTTAGCATTACCAATTTACAAGCAACACGTAAAACTACAGCAGAGAGCTAAAAGCAGCANTAGCACAGAGGAATGGTCGCAGGCTGTTTTCCGCATAAGAAACAGGCTTAAACTGAATCAAGAATGATTCGGATAGATGCTTGAGAGCAGTTTTTAACAGTGGATGTATTGACACAATGGAATAAATGACTGCTGGAGGATAGGACGTTCTCCATCCTTAATGATTTTAAGAACAACTTGGGATGGGTGACAAATGTCCCATCCTATTGTCTTTACATCCATTTGAGATAAAGCTAGGTACCACTAACTGTTCTTAAACTGGTTTTAGAAAAAAAAGGGGGGGGGGAGGAGGAACACGACCATTCACCCCAGTTACCCCTACTCAAGCAGCAGCTGAAATGGTCGTGAAAAGCTGAGGAACGATTTCCAGAACTTCCGTCAGAGAGGCCTCTGCTGTACTTATGCGGATCTCCTGCAGCCCTTTCCCATTATTTGAACAAGTGCATTTACATCTTGTGCTGCGTTTTACACGCAGTGCCGAGCACACCTGAAACTAGCCCCGCTTCATGCGAGTCCATAAATAAACAAGGGGCTAATCAGTTCACAGGTCTAGGGCAAAATGTTAAAGACAGCTCATCCACAGCTAGGGTAGACTTAGGGTTGCATGGCCCCACACCCTACACTCGCCTGCGCGGCTGG
The DNA here is from genome assembly GCA_013400535.1 of Scopus umbretta. Taxonomy (NCBI): domain Eukaryota; kingdom Metazoa; phylum Chordata; class Aves; order Pelecaniformes; family Scopidae; genus Scopus; species Scopus umbretta. The sequence continues at coordinate 47,998 of VZTL01050553.1, read as the reverse complement.
GATTTCTACCCATTGCAAGCGAACAAGCACACAGCTCTTGCTCAGACAGTCACATACCGCCTTTCCTTTCCCCTCAGCTCCTGCCTTCTCAAGAAAACAGGGCAAAAATTACTGAACCAATGGCAGGGGCTTTGTCCTCCTCTTGATTTACTGTACAGCTCTAATACATTTTATTCAAATCCTGGCCAAGACGAAATTGCAAGATTTCCTCCTAGGAAATGTTATGAGACATTAACCTCTTGCAGTGTACTCCAGAACAAACTATCTTACAACATTTCCGTGAAGGTCAGCATCACCGCCTTTCCACAGAGCACAAAAAAAAACGTACAAAGCATCTTTAAACCAGGGGCTCGGGTCTTTTTGTAGAGTAGAGCTGATTTTTCAGAAGACTTCAGCACTCTGTACAGAACTTCCCACAGACCGCAGGGCTCCTGGATCACACAGCTTCATCTCTTACTGCAACACGGTTGTCTACCACATTAGTTCCTTTCTTTTCCTAAATTAATGGAATTGTCTCTTAAAATAAGTTGTCTTTTTCTCCCTCCCTTCCTGCTCCAGAGCCACGCTGTTCTCATGGTTATTAAAAAAAAAAAGGAACTTCTCCCAACTTCCAGGCTGAAGTGATTCATCATTCATGTACAGACGTCTGTTCCTATGCCAGTATTGTCCATGGCTTGATCACCTCTCGCCCACACTGCTGCTCATGCTGCTGTGCCTCGCTGTCCTCTTTCAACCTTGACTTTTGAGGCTAAATAAACCACACAGCTCAGTCTTCTCCAAGACAGAGGGCTGTTATTTCACTTGACATTTCTCTGTATCTATTAAAAATCGGAATTCATCCCCTTGGGACTTGGGCGACTAGGAGAAAGAACACGTTAATGCCACTGCACAGTTGCCCTTTTCACAACTAGCTCGCTCAAGGGTTCAGAGTCGCCCCCCGTGAGCCACCGGTGCTCCCTGACCAGGCAAACCCACACACTGGCTGCTGCTACAGCAGTTCTGCAAAGCCAGATCCAGCATACCAAATGTGTCACTCAGCGTCTGGCAGCCCGATACGGACTTGGCCTCTTCAGAAAAGCTAACTTATTTGTCTAACATCTCACAGATAGTCTGGAGCCAGGGACTGAGTCCAGTTCCTCCAAGAGCTTTTGAATACCTCAACCATGAGACACTGCCCCCATCCTTTCTCCTCCTTCAGTCTCCTAGTGGATTCCTGCGTGCTTTCTAACTTCTGCCACAGATCAGGCAACGCTCACGGTGCCAGATGTGTTGCACAATCCGTTCCTGCCCAGATGGGTCTAACCTTGTGCATTGACCAAGTGCTGTAGAGAGGAAAAACCAACCACCTGTGACAGATGACTGTCAAGGAGCGTGAAAGAGGAGGCAGCAGATTTCCTTCAGGGCCTGGCTTATTCTGCAGCACAGACATTGAACGTCTCTGTAACGGTGCGCGCGTACAAGAGGTTTCCTGGCATTTTTTTAGAAAAGCTCGTGCTGAAGACAACAGATGTCAGCAATATACACGTGAATCACTGCTGGAACTGGGACTTTTAAATCTAGTGTGCAAAATCCATCACTTGAACCAAGGACACGGACAAGGACCTCCTCCAGACCCCTCTGTTCTGGCAGCTGGTGGTAATGCCCACAGCAGAAGGGGCTGCAAAGGCACTCCCAAATGCACCTCAGGCAAAGGCGGCTGGACGAGACAGCTCTCACATCATCCCTTGTACGCACAAGCTGAGCCTGACAGTATCGGGAGGCGAGGGAAGACTACTTTTTACAAGCTTAAGCTTTACAACCTCAGTTTTGCAGGAGAGCACTTCTTCCCATGCCTCCCACCCCGATGCTGGTAGGAGAGCTGTAGGGCAGTTAATAAATTCCTTATGCAGAGGGGAAGAGAGCAGTCTGGTTTGCAGGAGAAATGTGTTTGTATGGGCTGAGAAAGGGACAGCAGATGGTAGGTCGCCGTTGCTGTGTGGACCAGCACTCCACCGGAGGGGACGGCCCAGTGCCAGTTGTCTGCGGAGCCATTTGAACAGATCTGACTTCGCAGCGTTCCCCCTACAATTCGGATTCAGCCTCACCCTGCTCTCCATCCCCCTGAGCTCCATCTCCTCCAAACAGTGCTCTCAGGGCAATTCCCAGCACCTCACTGCAGCCCAGCTCTTGCTCCCTACTTCTCCTCCCAGCTTGCTCTCTTCATGCCCCTTCCTTCCCTCCCACATGCTCCTAGCTGCCTTTTCCAATGAAAAGAGTGACAGCTTCCAGCTGCCCCTCCTCATCAAATCCCAGTCCCTTATTCCTCTCACACCAAGCCCTTTGCCCAACAAATCCGGCTTTCTACAACTCAAAGGCAATTCCTTTCCCCTGCCCCCCTCATGTTTACCCCATCCGTCACCAATGTCTTCTCCTTCTCACCTATAGTCCTTTCCATTATTAAGCACTGGAAAGCTGAATGCTGGATCGGGAGTCTTCCTTAGGACTACCAGCAACAGGGAAAGAGGGACTCGAGGAGAAGACATCAGTGGGAGCGCAGGAATGGCAGACTCCTCCCTGCTCAGCCCCAGTGCTGCAGGCCCAGCCGTAGTTACATGGCTTTGATTCCTGCTGCTGTATGTCCTATATCACGTGGAGCTTCTCCATGGGAAAGAAAGTGGTTTGAGCACGCTCACTGAAGACAAAACCAATGCAGATTTTATTTGGTATAAAATAAAGATACACACACATACCAAAACCACTTTTACTGAGCACGTGCTATCTGTTTTTTACAAACATTAATATATTTGGCCAAATCAGAATAGAAGGCAGAGGTAAAAACAAAACATGGCGAGCATCCTCTTACACATGAGCTCATTTCCCCTACCCCAACTGGAGTTCCTGTCCCAAAGCACTGAAGTGACAAATGATTTCAAAGAAACATCTTTGAGAGTATTTGAACATAGGCAAAAGACCACCACACCCTAACCCTGGGGTCAAAAGAACGTGTGCTTTTTTGACTGAAGTTTCCCAAAGAGACTTAAACCGTAAGCCCAAGATGAAATGTTTCAGCCTATGTACAGTAGAAGTTTGGCAAAGTTGGACAATCGGAAAATTTGGAAGCACCAGGGAGTTTACCAGCAGCAATTTGCACTGCATTTGCCCTGCAGGTGCTGTAGGTCAGCTGCAGAGCTTCAAACCTCAGTGCTGGAAGCAAGAATGTCCCAGGACTCAATACCCAGACTCAATACCCAGACACGCTCCAAGTACTAAAATGTTAATCAGTTTCCAGCCGTTTGCCTGGCACCGAGACTGCCAAAGGTCTGTCTCAGCAACAAGCAACAGGTCCCTCAGTCCCTGAAAACCACCACCTTAACGAGTCTGGATTTCACATTCATCTCTCTAAATGGCAGTCAAGAGATGGACAATCCAGCCCCTGGCCCCTCGCTCGCGCGCAAGTAGCCAGCGAGGCATTGAAAACTTCTACTAGTGCAAGATTTGCTTTGAGAGTCTTGTTTTTCCCATATCCTTCTCCATGGCGGTAGGTATCATGTCAAGTTAAATAGGAACGGCAAGATAACATCTAAGATAGTCCCAGTGCTGCATGGATCACAGGGTGATTTGAGAAGTGACATGCACCGTACTTATGGTCCCAGCACTCCTGATACCATCAGAGAGCTTCAGTGGCAACTCTTCATGTTCAAGGAACACAATGTGCTGTCAGGCTTGTTGGTGTTCACAGTCTTTCAGGAGCTCAGTTCTTCACTGAAATATTGTTTAATTCCATTATCATAATAAACCCAGAAATTCTGCACTGCTTTTTTTTTTTTTTTTTTTAATCATCAGGTTTACTGAAAGTGGTGATATTGAGAACTTAATGTAGAAACCAAGAACTTTTCTTGACGCACAGACTGATGGGGCAGAGGGGCAACTGAAATGACCCGTGCAATACTGAGGTTGTTAAATAAGTAACTTCACGACCGTTTAACACTTCTCAGAGGATACTGCAACCGGGAGAGCTACTAAACTATTTTTATTGCATCTGAAGTATGTGCGTACATGCCGTGGATATCTACAAGGACTCCATCAGTAACATTCCGGGGAGTGCAAGTAACGCAGGGGCTAAGCACTTCTTGACCGTGGACTTTTAAGCGTTTCTCCCAAGTATGTCGCTCCAGTTGCCTCACCAAAAGCGACAATGCAAATACAGATACACTGTTGTAAGAGAGCAATTAACAATTCCGGCGTGGAAATACCACAGCCTTTCATGTACAATTACAGTACTCAAGTTTCTACCTCCCTTAAGGCAAACACATGATGACCAAAAGAAACAGATGACAGAAGTAAGGCTTGTGAGCATTTGTCAGTTGTGTTCCCATTTCCCGCTATGACTTTTTAACATACTCGAGTTGTTAATTCATTATACGTAATGTAGCACAAGCAGGTATTTTTCCCAAGTCTCAGTCTGAACTACTAAAACTGTGTGGCTCAGTCCTGATCTCCGATTCTAAGCCTGCCAGGTTCAGCTCGGCTATAAAATGTGTTTATCGTTCCCTTGCTTATCGTGCCATCCTCTGCTCCGAAAGACGCTGTTACAGTTCGGTTTTCTGCATCATTCAGTTGAACTGGGACTGCAGTTCAAAATCTCAGCTGAGCCCAGTAACAGTAAAAATGCTGGTGACCCAGCCGTGAATATCCAGCCGCTCTCGAAATGCAGTTTAATCACAGTTGTCTCGCTTTCAGCAGGTTCTGCTCTACTTCCAAAGACCTCTGCCAGTGAAACTCCACGCTGGTCGTCCTAATCAGACCTGTTCCTGTCTTTTCAGGTAAGCGCCAACACTATCATTTGACGGCGCACTTTATTTTTTTCCTTCAAGTTATGTGTCAAGGCCAACAAGGATATGCTGCAAGCATACTGAACGATGCGTTCTGACACCATCAAAACACCCTGAAGAGAAAAATGGGATACGTTTGTTGGTGAGCCTTAGTTGTCCTCCTTAGGAGGGGGAATTTGAGAAAGCCTTCTCATGGCTGAAGCACACACGTCGCAACATCAGTCATTAAGCAACTGTCATCCAGCCTGAAATGCTCTTGCAGGCCCTGCTCAAAGATCCCACTCTGGGATGCTTACTCCTTTGTCAGTTTTGGATATTCCCTGTAGATTGTTTGAGAGTCTGCTAATGAACTCAGCCGTCCTGAATGCAAACCAGAAATGGCACTTGCTGTATTTTGTACGCTTTGCCACACAGAGCCCTTTTCACAGTATACAAAAAACCCTACAAGAACAGCTTGGGCTGAGAAAAAAAATTAATTAATCACTAATAAAGAGCGATTGTGTTAGCGAACAACTTCTGTTGAGAAAAGTAAGTCTCGATACAGAAAATGCATCTACGTCAAACACGGAAACCGCTTCAGAAAATACTAAATGATTTGCAATGAGTGGATTTCTTCTCAGCTATAAGCATCAAGTTAAGCTAGATGGCAACACTTTTTTCTTCGTCATGATGAACTAGTGTAAGTGAACCTAAGCGCGGATTTCTAAGAACTTCTTATAAAAGATATTTACCCCCTGAAAGAGCAAGTTGAGATTCACTGTTGAGGTGAGGCAAACTGCCTCCCAGTCGCACCGTACAAACCTGTGACTGCAACTTGCTAAAAACAAATTGACAAGATATACTGGATTTTAATCTCCCATCTGACATAAGAAAATAAGTACCGTACGGTCTTTTGGCATGCAAGAAAATCTCGTCTTCTTCCCAAACCTGTCAGTACAAGCCAGGCCGGGTGTATTCCCAGACAAGCTTTCCAAATTAGGTTACCCAACACAAGTTATCAAGGCATGAATACAGGTATTGTCCATCTATACTGATACCATTATTACATGCCACCAGAACACCCAGAGACAAACTTTGCTCTCACGGTGCCTGTGAGAGAATACAGAAACACCCCTGAGATCACACGAAAGGTTGTTCCAGCACAAAACAATTTTTACTTCAAGCAGAAACCAAAGGATGCAGAAGTGTATGAAGCATGCTACGGTGAAATGGGCAGATTTACTCAAAAACATTTTTATGACTATACATTTTCTTGTCAGATAATGAAAGAAACCGGCTTCTTGTGCCAATGGACTCTCAGGAGGGGGGGTCAAGGAAGAAAAAGAGCTAAAATAAATGAAGGTTTATCCTAACTCACTGACATGTTTTACAGCACAATATTCAGAGCACAAAAACCTACAATGTGATTCAAATATTTCCTCCAAGATAACGTCTTTGAACTGCCTTTATTTCCACCACTTTATATAAACATAGCTTTCCTCCTGATTCTGGATTATCCTCAATTTGAAGTTCTCAGTTTGTATTTGAGGACTGCATGTAAACATCCCTATAGCCCTGTATACTCTTGTGGGGCCGTTTAGATGCTGCCAGACTGTAACGGACTCAAAAGCAGTCTCAAAGAAGTCACAATGCCGCGTCCCTAAATTACAATTGAACCTTCTATCCCCGAGTTAAGAAATAAAGAAAAAAAGGTACTCGCACATACATACACACATGCACACCGTTCTCACACAAGTTGCAGGATGTCTACAGGAAAATGTCATTTTAAAATCCAAAATGAAACTTCAGTTTTCCTTTTTTTTTTTTTTTTTTTAAATACAAGCTTTTATTTGTGAACTTCGTGATTAGTTTGTCTTAGCCTTGTTAGGAAACATTTGCTTTTGTCCAGGAGTTGCCAGCTGAGAGGATGTTATTGTTCGGAAGGGATGTGACCAGGAGGACCCTGTGCCCGGCACAATGTGTCAGCCCGGAAGCGAGGGAAGAAAAGTGATTCTCTCATCTGGCTGAGAAAACAAAATGGAAATATCGAGGGTTTTCCCTCCAGCTGCAGCCACCTCTACGCGTGTCCCCAAGAAACATGTTAGTCACCTGTATCCCGCATGCGCATCACCACCTAACTATACCAATATATTAAAAAAAAAATGCTTACTTTAAAAAGAATCACAGATTTCTTTAGAAAAGCAAAGATTTCTGCCACAAACATCTTTGAAACACGTAAGCAGGCGAATGCTTACCCCCTCCGCATGACCGCTTACCCCGCTGCTCCGAACGATGGATGGGGTTGGACACGGTTCCCCTTGATGGGGTTGGACACGCTTCCCCTTCCCTCGGCCGGTGCCCCCCTCCCCAAGAGCATCAGCAACCCGCAGGGGCAGAGCCCAGCCCCGCAGAGCCACCGGGCTGGCCAGCGGCAGGAGGTTCCTTTTTTTCCCTGCGGCAGGACAGCAGGGGAGGCAGGTCCTCCTCCAGCAGGCAGGACAGTCCTCCTGCCCGCCCAGGCCTGCGCTGATCTCCGCAGCCAGCTTCACAGAAGCCCCTTGTACGTGTTTCGGTGGCCGCACGACAGAGCGGAGCGCGCTTCCGCACTCGGGAATGGCGATGCTCTCGCAGCAACACCTTTCAAGCCCTCTAGTTCCTTGCCGAGGGTCTTCATGGGGGGGGGATTTCTAAGTTTGGAGGCAGGCTTTTTTTGAAGAACACCCGCGCTTCGCAGGCGGCTTCACGTTATACGGGCTCCGAGGTTGATGCCGTGCCCAGAGGGCACCTCTTCCCAAACCTTTCTCTTCCCTCTCCGCACCCCACG
>VZTL01050553.1:27550-38984 GCA_013400535.1 Scopus umbretta | reverse complement strand
CCGCCCCCGGGGAAGGCGGGCTCGGCACCTCGGGAGTCCCCCCCGCCCGGGGCAAGGGCGCACCGCCGCGGAGGTGTGTTCGCCGGGAACAGGTGCCGAGCAGCTGAGCCCGTGGAGGAGCGCTCGGTCCTGTTATCTGCCCGGTCTCCAGAGACGAAAAACACGCGGCAGGAACGAAAAGAGGTGCAAATGTGGGTTTGGTTTTTTTTTAGGATGGCTGACGGCTATTAAAATCTGCAGCGGGTTTCAGAAATACTGACGTTCGGCGCTGTAGAGAGCTGCCGGATTTCTCGGCCACGCTTTTGTCTTATGTGTGCACGCTGATGGGATACGGACATCTCGATCGGGAGCCGCTGCTCCAGTTCACGCACCTAAAAGTTTTGTGTCTGTCGGAGCTGGTCACCCTTTGCAGTTGGTAGGAAGAAATGGGCACCCACAGAGGGACACGCAACCTGTCTTGGATGTCTGATAGCCTTCTGATAACCCTTCTCTTCATTAATGACAGTGGGAGCATAACGTTACCAGTTCAGACTTAGACTTCCAGTTTTTTTAGACATCTAAGATTAGCTTAACTACATCTCTTGTGGGATGGAGAGTCAACAAGAAGTTGACTTCAGGTGCTTAAATTCGAAAGTATAGTCTCAAAATCTCCAGGCCAGCCCCTGCCTGGCCATGGAAGATGCTCACAGAAAGAGACGGACCATGATCCCGTGTTCCTGGTTAAGGCATCCACCTGGCTGGAAAGCAATGTCGCTGTCCTGCTGACTGTGTAGCAGGGGCTGCTGACTGCCCTAACCTCTAGGTAATGGATGGCATCCTCTGTGAAACATGGCTAATATTTAAGTATGGCACGCAGAGTGAAATTCAGCAAGGATGACACAAATCTCACCCTCCGTGTATGATGCTTTGACGCCCAGAATAGTCAAAGGGCACCTGCGGTAAGGCACATGATGCAACCTTAGTCAATGATACCACATACAACGTGGTGCAGAAATGACCCACTAGTTACCTAGGTTCTAAAAATGCTCCTTCCGTAGTAAAGATCTATAGATACGGACTCTGCAGCTGCTGCACATAGTCTGAATGTCTAGCTATTAAGGAATAATCTCATTTCAAATTTATCGGGCAAAATACAAGGAGCAAAAAGCAACACAGGAGAAAAAGCATGCTTCTCTTCTGTCCAGGTGGCGAGCCAGCAGTCTGCCTGCTAACACTTTACTTGACCTCTGTTAAGTAAGTGTTAAAGACCGGGCTTCCTGCAGTTTATGGCATGCTGACTGAGTAGATGGTGCCAACCAAGACTTGTAGGCTCCTGAGCAGAAGAATGTAGAAATGATGGCATTAGAAAGGAAATCCTGCCCCAACAAACATTTCACCGCTTACATTCATCATGGCTTTGGGCTTTTTAAACAGCAAGATACACCAGCGTGAGTTTCAGCTCCGATTCCCTAAGGGCTAGGATTTCACCCAGACCCTCAAGCAACTAAAGGAGGATGACAGAATAAAAACACACTTGCTAAACCCAGGTCACAGTCTTGCCAAAAAAACTTCCCCTATCCAAAGAACATGCATAGCTAGTATTTTGAGAGGTCTCTCCAGTCTAGTTGACTTCTGTGGCATCATGCATAATAGCGATTTTGGAAGACTTACCAAGATGGGATCCTGAGAAGTGCAGATGAGAATGGATAACTCTAGGCTGCTGGGGTTTCCCCTTTGTAAGACAAAATACTGAGTTGGCAGTAGCATCGGCACCATCGCTGACAAAGGAGCCACAGTGCCATGCGTGTTACCTTAAACTAATTTTGTCTTGGTTTTCTATAACACATACTTGTCTAAAAACTAAAATCAAGGTCTTAAAACTGCCTAAAGTAAAGCTGTCCTGAAAAGAATGAAACATCTCACAGAGTAAGAAGGCCTGTCAGACAAAGGAGAAACCACAGAAATGGAACTATGTATGTGTTACGCTGATTTTTTTTTTTTTTTTTCAGGCAACGGAGCTGCAAACTTCTGTGGCAACTGTTCTGGAAAAAGTGAAGGACACAAATCACTTTACCACAGGCTACATCTTTACTAAGATGAAAACGCAGTCAGTCAGCTGTTAAAAGATTATCAAACCAAGAAAGAATCACAGTGAATGTTTTGCTCTGCGCCTTCATATCGGTTCCTCTACTGAAAGAGGATTAGTCTGTAAATGTTTACTTTGGTTGTTGTGGGTTAGGGCTTTTTTGGCATGGGGAGATTCCAGCAAAGCCGGTATTCATTCTGCCAGCCAGCGGGTGCCTGAGCTAGGCTTGAAATCGCTGAGCTCCAGCCTTCCTGAGGGGTCACATGCAGTACCCAGTTTGAGGTTGGGGAGTGGATTGCTGGTCCGAATAGAGCTGGGAAGAGATTGGCTTTTGCTTTTCTCGCTTTTCAGTTCTGTATTAATTTGTTCTCTCTTCAGCACAGATAAGAGGGGTGATTTTCCCCCATTTAGGCTTTTTCTGTGAACCATAAAGACTCCATTTACATGTACGGATGATCTTCTGCATCTGCTTCCGAGAGCAGGACAGTTCAGGACCCGAGAGAGGCAGCCAGGTTCTTCTCCATTGATCTGCGAAGCAGCCTGCCCATTTGGCATCTAGTGCCTGCCATTTCTTGGTGATAATTCTTAGGCATAACATGTTCTGCATAGCTTAGTATAGCAGTATTTCTTTTCTAGTTTCCAAGCTTGTCACTGAAAGTACTGACTGTTTTTAATCTAACATAACATTGGCTTCCTGTGTATTATCTCTCTAACTTAATTTTTGCTCTTCCATCTCCTACTTCTGCTGACAAGAGAGACAGCAAATGCTGGAACGCTGCGTTTCAGCCTCTGAATCATTTTTATCTTTTTAGCAGAGGTTTCAAAATAGAAATAGTTGCCTCTATATCTAGCCATCTTTTGGATCTCACATGCTCTTGTCATTTTCAAAGAGCGCTTTGTGATTAAAATAGCTTGATTAGCTGATGAAATTAAATATGCTTTGCACGGGGACCACTGCCCTCAAATATCCTGGCTTTTAATGAGGGCTGTGCTTGCACATATTGTCACTCACAGGCTTCAGCCAAAAGGAAGTCTGTGGTTAATGGCAGCTTAAAAAGCTTCAAGAAGCCGACAAACTAGGACAATATTTTTATTTCTGAAGTTGCTTTGTCATCAGATGTTTCAACATGTGCAATACCACATGTTTCACATGTGAGACCAGCCTTACTAGCTCACATTTCAGATGGGGCATGTTGAGAATAGCGGGATGGAGAAGCCAGTCCAGGCTAGGTGGCTGTCACAGAAGGGATTTTTCGCCGTGGAGTTTCCCCCAAAGTGGAACAGAGATTGAGGGCCTGCAAAAGGTCAAAAATATCACAGAGGTTTTGAGAGACTCAGTGGAAATTTAGAGGATATGAAGAAAGTGGAAAGTTGGACAAAAGGAGAGGAGACTTCTAACCCAGGGGTTGGTGAGCAGCTGCGTGGAAGCGAATTCAGATGCAAAGCCACATGCAGAAGATGGTAATTCTGCTCTCTGCACATACCCCTGAGGTCACTCTTCAGTACCTGCAAGAAAAACAAAGAAATGGGGCAGGAAAAGCGGTGTTCATGACTGTCTTGGTCTGTGTACTCCTTCTGCTAGTTAAACTGGAACAAGTTCAAACTCTGAGTTTGTGGGCTGATTTGAGAGAAGGCGGGTGTACAGCTTCAGGTTTTGGTTCATATAACCAAGCAGTCACCATGCGAATCATCCCACCCAGTGGCTCTCTGCAAGAGAGCAAGGGCAGCGGCAAGGTACGAGACCCCTCAGTGCCCCTCCAGACTGAGAGGAGCTGGCGGTTGAGATTGGGGACCTTGTGGAATTGGAAGGGAGGAGGCACGTTCCTCACTCCTCTCTCCCAGATTTCTCCAGTTACTCCTAACTGAGAACTGGTTAAGTTAACCGTGAAGTTAGGCATGCTGCTGCTCTCTGCTGCCTGACGTAAGAGCCGGGCACAGAGCATGAGTTGGGGAAGCATTCAGATGAAGGGAAAACCAGTGCTGCAGCCTGCTTTTGGGCTAAGGCATGCTTGATAGCACAGTCCAGCATCCCTGAACCGGCTGCAGCAGCCTGATGGGCACCCAGCTAGGGGAGCTCTCCTATGCCCGAGAGAAGAGCTACGTTTCATTTCCACTGAGTTTTAAAGATGAACCTATCACTAATACACTACACTGTAAGCATCAGAGTGGGGTGGTTCTAGCTGGCTTCTCCAGTTTTCCAAGACATAGCTTTTCCAAGAATGTGAGATCTGGGTATTAAAATGGCGGGGGAAAAAAAAAAAATTGAAAGTGGGGGTTTTTACAAATTTAAGTTATGGTCCCTTTTATGTCATCAGTGATCTCGTGAGTGCCTCCAACTTCCTCTTAAGAAAAGAAGATAATGCCGTATTGAAGGTGATAGAAAATGCTACTAGGAAATGCAACAAGAAAATGCAGGAGGTGGAAGGCAGAGCAAAGCAAGTAAATGAATCTGTTGAGGCTCAAGAGGAAGTTCAGGAGGAAAAATCTGTTGTTATTTGTAACAGTGGACATTCAGATAAATCGGTAACAATGAAAGAAGAAAACATCTAGCCTGCGATCCAACTCAATGCTAACGCAACGGGTATTTCTAGGTTATGCCAAGGATGACTCTAAGCTGAAGTCTTCACGCCTCTCCCCTGCCGAGCGTGCTCTGTTACCCCCGTTAGCAGCGAGGCAGCCATCTCACAACTCAGAAATGGGCTTATGCTACACGAATAGCCAGCATCTCCGTTGAGCCTCCCGCTGCCTGGCAATTTACAGTAGCTGCTGAAGAAAAATTACTCCAATGGTAATGAGTTTGGGGTCTCACAGCTTCGAGTACAAGATGCGTCTCAACACTAAAATGTGGGGGAAAAAAATGTTTTTAATGTCAGAAACTGTGAGTCTTTTTCTGTTTTCTCTCATTGTCACAGACCTACTATTGCTGAATTAGAGATGCTGATTAAGACAAACAGCAAGCTTTTGCAACTCAACAAGTTAAGCCATTGTGTCGGTATAATTAGGGAACTAAATCTTTTACAGTTCAGTCAAGCGAAGAAATGAACTAGAAAATTAGAGACCTATTTTTAACTGGGGATTATTTTTTCCCCAAAAAACCACCCTCTGACAGCCATTGTAACAAATACTTACGGCTCTCCTGTGCCTTCATAAGGCAACGCTTTCATGCACAGAATATAATTTCTGGACTGAGAATTGATCAACCTTTTTATTTATTTCAGTTTTATGCGCAAATCCATAGCAGCATGCACAAATGCAAATGCTGAGGGCTTCAATTGCCACACCTACTTTACAAATTTGTCCCATCAAGTTTTCTAAAGATCATTTTGTAAATTCAGAATTTCTGAGGCAAATGATTTCCAGGAGGCATTACTGTGCCTGTATGGGAGAAAGACAAATGCCAGAATGTATAATTCACTTGAAATTTATTCTTGTATTTGCTTTTGCCAGATGATCTAACTTTCATGAGGAAAATGTTAGCGGGCAAAAAGGTAGCAATTCTGGGAAACTCCTGGGTTCCTGGAACCTCTGAGAACCAGTTTAGGTCCCTGGCTATCATTACTGGTTATTAATGAGGAAGTCTTCCCTGGGTTTGTTGGTGTTAACTGGGGTTTCCCAATGGTAGTCAGCAGTCCATAATTTCTTTTTTCAGCTGTCTAATGAGTGCAACAGATTTAAAAATTGGTGGTAGTCTCTGGCTTTGGGCCTTCACTACAGGCTCTACAAAACCTGGCCAGAGGGATCATCGCGTAACTATGTGGCTGCAGCACACCATTTATTTGGTCATGCAGCCATATGCTTAAAACACTATATAAAAATTATTTTGGTTTATCTGTAACCTTGTCAACAAAGGACTTGCACACTGGCTAACCACACTTCCTCCGGCTCTGCAGGACAACCTTCCTGAAGTTTCCAGTGCCACCATTTCATTTTGTGGTTCCTAAACAGAGGTCTTTGTGAGTACAGGCATGACCAGCCGAGGCTGACCCCGATGGAGCTGATCATAAGCTGCTGGACATCAATAGTTTTAAAAGGAAATCTTCATGGCTGAAGTTTAAAATAAACTTTGACTGCATATAGTTTATTATACTAAAAACTGGAATCTTTTATTATTAGCTGTGTTATTTGTCTGTGAGGACAACAGGAGGTTTCCGTGTAGGATCCCCACGCATGCCCACATGTGTGCCGACTCATGCGTTTCTGAGAATCCCTGTAACAAACAGAGACAACTGCATGGCATGCACATCAGCTATCACAGATATTTTACTCCTACGCACTCTATCAAGTTTGTGGTTGTCAGAGGGAAGAGAGATTTGCTTCTCAAAGCCGGGTGCTGCTGTCTTGCAGTCCCAGGACAGGCGTCTGCTACCTCCGCTTCTCGTTGTCGGGACTGGGCTTAGGTGGGGGTAAGAAGTAAAGGATGCATTGCATTAGGTATCGGTGCCCTGGCAGAAAAAAAAGCGATTAGGACAAAATGCTTACACAAGTTTTCTGGGAAGAGGGACTGCTTAAATTTACTCTGGGCCGTTTTTGGTATGCAAACATTAATTGGCAGGCTCTTTGCTGCTTTAGCTATGTAGACAATTCAATGCAATTTTAGGTTTTACATGAGTGTGAAAATTACCTCACAAAATTTACTAAAGCTTTAGCGCAGAAGTCATCTGCTTTTCTGCTCTCACAGTAGCTTCACTCTTACAATACCTATTAGAAAAAGGGAGAGAAACCCACAAATGCAACTCATTAAACAACTAGCTGAACAGAAGAAAACCACACAGTAAAAGGTCATTACAGGATATAGCAGCAGATTTACAAATGAGAGGTAACTCATGGTCTAGCTCAACAACAACAACAAAAAGTGTTACATGCAATTGCAGAGCTGCTGTGCAAATTAATTTCAAGCATGCACCTCAAACAGAAAGTATTTAAATGCAGCCTGAAAACTTCAAGCTGATCTCAGCACAGTTTCTGCAATACTCCTCACATTCTCCTTCCAGAAGAAATTCCTGCCCATTCTACCTATAGAGGCTGCCCATTCTACCTTCAGGCTGACTATAGAAATGTTCTGGGAAAACCTCATCTCTGCACCTCCTGGAATTACCCTCTGTCCCGGCAGGCTTCCTCCATCATTTATTAGCTGCTGGGCTTGGCTTTATGGAGAAGAGCATGTAGGCATTATTGGTAGTAGGACTGAATGGGTCAAATCAGGCTGCTCCAGCTTGCTGGCCATGAGGTTCATCAGCCAAGGTTGGAGCATGTATTCAAACTCCCTATACCTCTGCTGTGCTTACAGGAAACTTTACTGTAGTTTCCTTTGCTCTTTGGGGTTGGGTTTTTTTTTGGTGGTGGTTGTTTTTTCTTTTGTCCTTCCTTCACTGTCCTCAGTTCTCTTACCTACGGGCTTTTTTTCTTTATCGTCCTGCTGGATGGTCCAGTCACCCAACCTCCAGGGAAGAGCATTGACCCACCTGAGGCTGAAGCAGCTGCCCAGGCAGGAGCTACGGAGAGCTGTTCACAGTTGTTTTGGTACTGGGGTGAAATGGAAGGAAGCCCCTGTTTTACATCTTGTTTTGACAAATTGCCATACTTTGTGGTTTTACTGTTCGGGGATTTTTCTTTGTGATTTCCCCTTTGACCTGCTGTTGGGAAACACTTCATGAAAATGCTGCAAGACTACTGGTAAAACACAGAAAAAATTACTGAATTTTCAAATATTTTTAGTATTTGAAATTGTTGCCACAGCTGCCTCCATCCGAGTTCTGATGAAGGTAAGTTACCTCAAGCAGGTCTGATCGGGACCTTTCCTGACTGATGGCTCTGGACTGGGCTGAAATGGGGTCCTGGGCCATGGGAGGGTGGGGGGAGCATGGTGGGGCTGGGCAGGGACAGTGGGTGCCCTCAGGGGCCCAGCACTTTGTAACTGGCAATTTTCTGCACTCTTGGCTTTCATTTCTGCCAAGAGTCACTTTGAGGGATGTGCTGGACACCCACCTACGTCTGAGCTGGCTCACTGCTGTAAGAACCTGGCTCTCCCACCTGTACTCACTAATAGTTGTTAAAAGAATAGAAACATACTACTAGGTTATTGTCTGTGTATCCCCAGAGTAAGCATAATACAAACATGGCAAGGGTGTATCTTCTCTGAATCTCCTGGATGCAAGCACAGCTGTTTTGCAAAGGGCATGGGGTGTCCTCTTGAGTATTGGGACTGAATCAAATAACTTCTCCACCATGAAGAGTCATGCCTGCTTCCAAACTGAGCAGAACCAGGTAGATAAACAGCCCCTTTACATTTCAGCTATTCTGGGGGTTTATCTACTTGGTCTTGGTGATAGAGCTTCCAAATGGGTTTCACCCAAGCTCACAGTCTACAGAATGACTTGAAATAAAGGTGTTTCTTAACAGTGGTATCACCTCACCTCTTGTGCCATAGCCAAATTTCACCTGATGAACGCTGAGGACCTTCTTTGAGGCTCTCATTTGAGTCATCTCCTGAGGGACACCTGAATATACAGACCCAGTCAGGAATACTTGGCTCTCTTCTAGCTGTCCTGGGACCTGGCATCCTGACTTATTGACAGTCATCAAGGATACCAGTCAATCCAGCCATGCCTGGTACTTTGGGAAACTCTTTAATCTCAGTTCCCTCATTCTTGATCCATTTTGTTCATTGCTCTTCCTATAAAACTCTTTTTTTTTTTTCTAATTTACAGTACAAACTGTCTCTGTCCAAGAGTATCTTGGGCTTTGATATACCATACCTTATGATACCAACAAAAAGGTTTTGTAGGGAAATCTAAATCACCGTTTTTCACAGTAGTTTGGCTTTACTGACTTCAAGGGTTCAGATGATGCCTAGGGATCGCTCAGGGATTGCTCAGTGCCATCCCTCTTCCTCTGGAGAAGCCTGACAGTTATTCTGCAAGGAAGTCAAACAGATCAGTTTGCTTAAATGTTTTGTCTGGGATCTAAAATTCCCTGTGTCTATTTACTTGGTTAATTTATCTTTNTGCTGCTTTTATACTGAATTACTGCATGGCCTGGGACCAGTCATTTCCCATGTCTGAGCCTTTCAGCGTTTGTCTGTGTTGATCTTGACTGGCGGTACTACAGTAATAAATATAATAAGGATAAATATGTAGCTCTTTGCAAGAATTGAGAACAGTATTATCATTAAAAGGACACAACATAAATATCCAGGTTTCAGGATAAATTAGAAATTCAGTGCTCCTCTAGCCACACCATCTGCTGAGACCTAAAGGCAGACCTTGACTGGTGTAGCATCTAGAGATAAAACAATTTGCAGCACAGGGGAATAAAAGTACCTCTGCAGCGGACAGATTAAGCTGCTTTTTTTTGCATTCTAATCTGTTAATCATGCACAGGGCTTAAGTATAGCTCAAGGCAGACCAGACATTGAATGATTTAATTTTGCGCTATTATTGAACTGGATTTAATTTGAAGATATGCTGTTTTCCACTGCTCAGCAGTTCTTCAAAAACATGAACATCCATAATGAGATTTCGACTGTGAATCAGTGATTGTGTGTTTAAAATGGGTCATGGGGCTGGCCTTTCCAGGCTCTTGTGACTGCAGCTGCCTTTACAAGAGGCATGCAGGCTAATCTTTGCAGAATTTACTTGAGGGTCAAATTTAGGGGCATTCCGTTTAAAGTACTTACCACCCTTTTTTTTTGTTTGTTTAAAAAATAAGTGATGGGCGTCAGTAGCTTCAAGCAACTTCAGCCAGCACAGAAAGCAGAGAATAAAAATTAAAAGAGGGAGTCATATGAGGGGATGTGGTGGTAAATCTGAGCTCAGCCAAGAAGATGGAAGGCAGAGGCCCTGCTGGCTCAGGAGAGAGTCCACAGCGATTCCTGGGGAGAAGGGGACAGGCCCCAATTTCCGAAGTTGAAAAGGGCTGGGATGCTGAGAATGCGTAAATGTGGTCTGCCACCTGCAACACATGTAATTACTGACAGCATCACAGCAAATCCCAGAGGGAGAGGAATAACCAAACATAGAAATATGCTTAGGCACAAGGTGGAAAATCAGCTAAATAACGGAGACTATTAAAGCATGCTGAAAAGAGGCTTCTATTACTTTCAGAATTTTTGCCTTTGTGGTTTTTTCTGGAAGGCTGTGAACTCCTCCTGCAATGCTTTCACCAGCAAAGCCTTTCTTGGATTTTGTGTGTGTGTGTGTGTGTGTGTGTGTGTGTGTGTGTGATATTTTAGAGTTCAGTGCACCAAACAAGAGACAATTCACTAGCCAGGCCTGGAGACACTGTGCTTGTTCAGGGTAGGATCAGATATTCTGGAGGCATTGCAAGATACAGCACAGTGTATTTTAAAGTGATGGGTGTCTGCACTACGTCCTTGCTGATGCTGTGCATAGAAGAGCATGTTTCTGAGACTTAGTCCTGGTTCACGTCGGTCCTACTGTCACATCTGCTGCTGTTCCTTAACTCATCTCACACATGGGACTTTGAAGTGCTGACCAGCAGCAAAGCCTTTGGGGCAGTGATAATTGGCTGCCATGAACATATCTTTTGGCTAGGAACGTGAGGAAATACTTTTGTGAGGAACTAAGAAATTAAACGGGACTAACCTAAAATATTCAAGTAAATAGGTCTGTTAGATCATCTACTCCCTTGCCACATAAGCTGGTTTACTTCATTTAGCACAGGTATTACCAGCCGTGATTTCCTTATTTAAAACTGGATGAATCCTATGATAATTAGAAAGGGTATTACATTCCCTCTGTCACGCAATCAGCCTATGGGCAGTTAGATGCTGTAGCATCTAACTGACAGCAGTCGCAGAGGAGTACTTTCTTTTCCTCACACCTCCGTAATTCTTCACACCCTATCAGCCCACTTTAATCTCTGACTCATAAACAGCTTGGAGATGACTACGCTTACTCCCTTGAGTTGATTTATTTCCAGAAATTGGTGGCAGAATGAGACTTGCAGGCAAATAAGGTGACCTTTTCCAACTTAGTTGCTTCTTTGGCCATCTCGGTTTCTTCAGAAACATGCCATTTTGGTTGCAAGCCTCCACCTTTCCCTTTTCCTATGGCAGCTGCACATTTATTTGCTCCAGCCCAAGGCACTTTATATTCCTCAGCAGCTCAGACATCAGTTCAACATCTGTTGGTCTGGTCACATAGGGATAAAAAAATGATTATTTAGTGTTGTGGTTTAACCTCGATCGGCAACCAAGCACCACACAGCCGCTCGCTCACCCTCCCCCCTCTCGGAGAGAACTGAAAAAACTAAAACCCGTGGGTTGAGATAAAGGCAGTTTAATAGGACAGCAGAGAAAGAGAAAATAATAATAATAATAATAATAATAATAATAATAATAATAATAAT
>VZTL01050553.1:14075-27014 GCA_013400535.1 Scopus umbretta | reverse complement strand
TAATAATAATAATAATAATAATAATAATAATAATAATAATAATAATAATAATAATAATAATAAAAGAATATACAAAACAAGTGATGCACAATGCAATTGCTCACCACCCGCTGACCGATGCCCAGCCCGTCCCCGAGCAGCGATCGCTGCCCCCCGGCCAACTCCCCCAGTTTCTATACTGCGCGTGATGCCATATGGTATGGAATAGCCCTGTGGCCAGCTTGGGTCAGCTGTCCTGGCTGCATTCCCTCCCAGCTTCTTGCACACCCGGCAGAGCATGGGAAGCTGAAAAGTCCCTGACTAGACTAAACACTACTTAGCAACAACTAAAACATCAGCGTGTTATCAGCATTGTTCTCATACTAAGTCTAAAACACAGCACTGTGCCAGCTACTAGGAAGAAAATGAACTAAGCTGAAACCAGGACATTTAGTAATTGGCTAACTCTCATCATGTAAAAAAGTTGTTTATTCAGTTCCCAAGTGCCACAGTTTCATGTCTATCTGTTCTTGCCAATGACCAATGGCACACAGATCAGTATCTTAACAAAATTAGGGTTGTCTGTAATAGGCCCAGACCCTTCAGTAAGTTTTCCTTTCCTGACAATCTCTCAATGAGGCTCCGAATGTACTATCTTGTCAAAGCTTGCATTTTTTTTACCCAGATGAGTAAATGGAGTGACAGTATCACTGACCCCTCATGACTGTACTGTTATCATTTCAAATGCTGCAAAAACCAGCTAGTTTGGGTACATGTCGTCACTTTGCCTGGCTTCACAGAATCACAGGATGGTTGAGGCTGGAAGGGACATCTGGAGGTCATCTGGTCCAACGTTCACGTCATCTCCTGACTTGGTTTTATACGTCTACGTTGGAAGCATTTACAGATAGGCCAATCCCCTTGTCTACCCTTTGCAGTCAATGGAGAGAAAGTGGCAAATTCAAGGTGCAGGTTGTTTATCTAGTATGAATATAAGTTTTCAAATGGGATGTGTCATGCCCAGAGACATCTGTTGCTCTCCATTGACTACAAAAACAGCCCAGTTCCAAAGCAGATGTCTGTACTGGGAATATCGCATTTGAGCAAATTTAGCCTCCTCTCTCATCTTTGTATTTGCCATTTAAAGTCTTCTGACACAGCTCTGTACACTCTTTGTGGTCTTTCTCCTTGCCACTGAACTCGAAAACTTCACCCATGAGGACTGGGTCGAATCTGCATTGTCCTGTCTGAATTAGTTCACATCCTGTAAGTGTATTGAAATTCCAACTAAGTGATAAAGGCAGCCTTTTCCCATGCATCTTCAGAACCAGTGTTTGCTTACTTAGGAGTCCTTAAAGAAATCAAAAGGGCCCCTGCATATTGACCATGCAGGTCAAGCAGGACAAGTACAGCACAGTCCAAGAAACCTCTTGGTGGGCAAGGTGGAAATGGGATACTATCACACTTTAGGCATGTCCTTTCCTACTTACACTCAGGCATACCTTTACTATTTCACTTGCCTCTTCCAGCTAAGTCACTTTTTTCTGACTGATGAAGAACAGAGTCCAGTGCTTCTTCCTTTTTCACCACGCTTTAAATAAGAGCAATCTGTTTCTACTTGTATTTCTTTGAAAGAACTTCATTTGCTAAACACACTGAGTGATATCCCCATCCCAGACATAGCTTGTGCACTAAACCAAGTAATTGCTTTCTGGCAGCCTTCTCTAAGAATCTCCTCTCTCTTTCCCAAATGTCTTTCTCCATATTTCCTGTGCATGTGAGGAAGTTTCCGGTATTTTTGACTATAAGTGTCTCACTGGGTTGACACTCAGACTGAAAGATGCAGGATCCTCTTCCCAGCCCCAGGCAGGCTCTCTCTGACTCCCGCCTACACAGCAGCCTTTCCCTGCTTTTGTTTGTTCTTTTGTTTGTTTCTGTTATTATAGTATTAACTTCACTGTGTTTTGGACTCAAGAATACAATTTGAGCATTTGGTTAAAATCTAAGGTGATCAAGTTGACCTTTTTTCATAAGAACTTCTTCAAGTCTCTTAATAACCTGAAAAAAGTTACATCTGTCCTCAGATATTAGACCACCTTATTTCTCAGTGTTGAGCTTCCTTATGGTTCCATGGCTCTTGGAAGCTGCTCCAGTTTATTGCCATCTGCTTCTTGGTCAACAACTTCACAGCACTGCTGACTGATTTTCTTTCTCTTTGTTCTAGTTTTTCACTTTCCACCTCTTCTCTTTTTTTTTTTTTTTTTTTTCTCCTTTCTTCTTAACTTTTCATATTTTATTTAGCCAGTATTAGGCTGGCTTCTCTCCTAGTTTGACTTGCTTAGAAGGCAACTCTTCCTCTTCTTTCACAGCTTCTCCTTCCACTACTTTCTTCCAGAAGGTAGCAGGACAGACTAATTTAAGCATGTGTGGCTTAATACCATAGATGCAATTCACTGGAAGTTTGTTATATTGCTCTCCCCTGAAGACAGGCCACGTGAGCTGTTGCCAGATCATGCTGAAAGTGTTTTCCAAACCAGGTGACATTTGCCAGACGACCACATGAAAAGTAAAATAAATTCAGAAACTAACAAGCAGATTCAGAAAGCGAAGAAAAAGAAACCGAGCAACCACAAACTTCATTGGCTATCTGTGTTTGGAGTGATTCCCAAAGTCCTCTCTGTGTTTTGTTCAGCTAGGAGCTGCTGGGACATGTCTGCGGCTGGTTGGAGCCAGGAGCTGATTCCCTTGAGAAGCTGTATGCCCTGGCACTATCTCCCCTGCTACAGCTTGCCATTTACAGCAAAGGTCTGCTGATGAATTTCTCGGCACACCGGCGATTCAGCTGAATATAGGCGCACTTCTGGAGACATTCTGTATCCCACGGTCATGACACCTCAGTTTTAAATAGGGCATTAATCTGTGACTGCCCAGCTTGTGAAACATGTCTCAGATAGCATTAGCTTGTGACGTGCCACCACGCTTGGGAGGGTCCGGTCTGGCCACCTGGCCTGCCCCCTGTATCAACTTCTCAATGGACAGTTCACTTACCTAGTGCAAATGCATCCCTTTTGACAAAGAGGTTAATCAAGAGCTGAATCTATGAGAATCCAAGCACATAAATTTTCTGTATTTCAGGCCTGAACAGCTACTTATTTTGTGACTGTTTCAGTGCTAACAAGAAATATAGCTTATTACTAGCTTCAGAAATGACTAATTATGACAACTTGGGGATTGCCTCAATTACAGCTTGCAGGATCCCGTTTATGCTGACAGAAAGATGACAGATTTGAAGGGGCTTGTAAGAATTTGGAAGTGATAAAGTGAGGTGCTCTTCCGTAAAACAATTAGAGTCTCATTTCAGTGTTATAAAGCAGAACTAAGTCCTATGAAAATACGCAGGTGTTCCAGCCTCAGAAGGAAGTTCATGCATATGCAACCAGGCAGGGCAGGAATGACTTGTCTTCAGACAAGTTAAGTACTTCTGTGGCTTGTGGGACCTATACAAGTTACTAATGTATAGCTGATCGTAAGAACAACCCGCAATATGCTCTGGAACTCACAACCCTTCTACAGCTTTTCTGCTCTTCATGGCAGTGAAAAAGGCGTTTCAAAATTGTTAGGATTGACGGCATGGCATCAATTTGCCGTCAATGATGGCAAAGCCAGCCAAGTTAAATCCTTTCCCTGGAACCTTGCAGAACTAAACATTCGCTCCCCTGAAGCCCTTAACTCTCAGAACTTCTCCACCCATAAGTATGCTAAGACTGTGTATAAATAAGAGAATTTTTATTATATAAAAATAATCACAGTCAACTTGCACATAAAATAGCAGGAAAAAATAGAGATCAACTTTGACAGAAACTCATCCACATCCAACTCCCTTTCTGTGATTTCCAGATGGCATCCATAGTATCACTTGTTATGGAAGTCGTGTTGGTGGTGTCCTGAATGTGTCTGTCAATCGTCTTGCTGCGCTTGATGCTGATGTGGGCTTGTCCTAGTTAGAATTCTTGATGTTATAGGAAGATCCTTCTCTGAGGACTTCCTAGGAACATTTGCTTTGGAATAAATCAATCTTTTTATTAGTCACCCTAACGGTTTTCCATGTCCCCTCACCAAAAAGTATGAGGTCTGCACTGAAAGCATGTATTTCTGGGGTGTTCTTAATGTATGAAGCTTGGTTGTTGCTTAGACAGTCATTGCTCGTTGCCTATGCAGATAAGTAAAACTACTTTCTTCCTGTTCTTCCTGTAATACTTCTCTATGCATTCAGGTGTTTTGGAACGCGTATAGCAATACGCTTTGATTTCTTTTGCTGAAGAAAAAATTTCTTTTGCACTGAGTAATATTTTTAACAGATCAGGGCATTCAGAATAATTAAGGTAAGCCAAAGAAATCCAGCTATATCGTGCTACAGTTACCTTCTTTGTGGCTAGTAATGCAGAAATAATACTGCTGTTAGGGTGATGTGCATCATTCTGGAAAAGATATCAGTGGTAGGTGCCACGCTTTGTGAATATGGCTTGCATCCAAGCTAGTAAGTCCTACTAGTACCTAAGCTGCTGTGCAGAGCTCACTGCCTTAGTCCATAGGGAGACAGTCCATAAGTGGAAGGGCATCATCAAATCATGCATGTCAGCTCTATGAAGAAGCATTTCAGCCTTGTACTGCTGGGCTCCTTATAGGACTATATCAGCTATATCCCACTGTGCTCCTTATTGCAGCTGGAGTGTGGTTTAGACACATCTGCGTAAGCTAGGTGTAGAAATCTATTTGGACCTGGCAGGTTCAGGTTATTCACTTGGGTTCAGAGTCATAAGAAAGTGTTTACGTTGTCTCTGGACTTTGATCCCCAAAGCAATGTAGCTACATTCATACTGTCTGGTACCCAATCTAGTAAGACATGCATGAAACCAGCCTGTATGTGTCTGCACCTGCAGCACTCTTCTATGAGACCAGCAGAAAGTGGCAAGCAGACTGTATACCTTCCAGCCACTCCTGGTGGCCTGCTTAGCGGCTCTATGCGGAGCTCAGGGTACTCTTTGGGGACCGCTTGCCTCTACGTGTTTTGCATTCGTGAAGCTTGCTTTGGTCTTCTTTCTTCTGCTGCTTCCTGTTAAGCTGTTTTGCTATTGCTGTTATTGTCCCCACTTTTATAAGTAGTTCTCTCATGTTTTTAGATGTTTTGCTTTTCGCGGCTGCTGTTATGAAACTGAGGCAGCTCTTCAGTTGTAGCTGAAACATTGAGTGTTTCTGTCTTTTACTGGGGGACTACTGGAGAGGTGTCTATCGGCCCTCACCATTTAAATGAGCTTCCAGTTACATGCCAGTGTCATGACCATGTCTGCCAGCCAATAGGGCATGTACATTTGCCTAGAATTGTTAGATTTTCCAGAAACGTCTTTTTGCAGCACACTCTGGAGAGTTTCATGGCATTTTACGTACCTGTAAGTAGAGCTCTGTGAACCAACAGTGTATTCACATGGCAAAATTTTATTTAATCATTCACCATTTTGATTAGACTCAGAACCAGTCTAAACATGCCCAAATTTTTAAACAAACCATCATTCTTATTTTGCATTAAAATTGCTACTTAGGCGCTAGATATGATCCCTAAAGACCTCAAGGAACATATGCTGTAGAAAGTTATAACAAGAACCTTCACCTTTTCTGTTTTTAAAACAGATTTTCAATACTGTATGGTGGTTATTTTCATCTCATCTAGAAATAAACTCTAGTAGTTCTTTCACTGAAGGGTTCTCTTGGAGACAATGCTTGCTCTGCTTCCAACAGCACTGAGACAGTGCTGCCGGATTTCTGTCAAAAATTCTGGAAGTGGGCAATGGTGATTTTTATTCTGATGTATAATTTGCTCAAACTGTGCCACCTACTAATAGTAATTTTAAGGATATTAAAAGCTCTCTATTCTACCAGACATTTTACCAGTTTCCCTCATTAACCTCACATTCTTCAATTCAATTTTCATTACTGATGTGGCCTACAGGACTTTTCAGGACCTGCCTTTCTTCTGTGTTTTGGCAAAAGGCCATCGCATTCTCCAGATTAAGATGATCTCTTGTGGAGGCCAGCGTGGCTCCCAATATTTCTTTCAGCAGCAAGACTTGTTTTATGCAATGGGAAATCCTCTCAGCATAGAGGCATTGGGTGAGAATGAAAATATTATGGCCTCCCTAGCAACAGAGCTGTCTGGGGTTTATCACTTGGGAATGACCTACTAAAACCCCATTATTATCCGTACCCAAATCCTCCCTCCTTGATGGTGTCTTTTGGGTAACTCTGGTTGGTCCTGTAACTCTCATGGAAAATCATATAAGTAACTTGGTAAGCATTCCCTGTCCCTGCTCCCCACATTTAAACACTTGCGGTATCTCAGTCATAGATCAACTGGATGAAGATTCCTAGTTCCCAGATCACCTGGATAAAAGGGTTAGCAAAACCTTGATAATTAATATAATTTATGCTTGCTGAGCACCTCCAAAGGGATGCATTTGTGAAGCTCAGCAAAATGTGTAAGACAGCTATATTGTAAGGTATAAAGCAAATGCTAATTTGTCTGTAAAAGTGCAGTCATGATCTACTGCATCTTTTTCTACAGTGATGTGCTACGTGCACAAGTTGGGGACTGAATTGTATGCAGGCATAGATTTCATCCCCACTAATGCAAAAGGTTTGTGCCGTATATAAGTGTGGGATTTGGTGCAGATTAATGGATTTTAAAATGAAAAATCATGAAGGAACCTCATCTCCAGCACAGTTCTCTGTACTAAAAAGAATGTACGGAGTTCTGCTTTTTCGAACATACAGAGAATCAGAAAAAATGGCACAGTTTTCATCACCAAGCTCCTTCTCACCAAGCACCCCACAAATATCTCTTCTCAGGATCATATTGCTATGTTTGTTTTGACTGCTCTGAGGTCTTCCTAGCTCTTTCACCATCTGGACAATCTCCCATCTTTCCAGATGCCACTGGATCAAAACATTTCTTAGAAAGCCCATGGTAGTTCCTGAGAAACTTCTGAGCACCTGTCATTTTTCTTTCTTTTAGGCAGGGGTATTACCAGTGTTTTGGGTAAGAAGGCTGCCTGAATCTCTGCTGCCAGCTCAGATAAATTAAGTTGTAGATTTCTTGCAGTGCTCTCAAATGAAGAATAAATGTTACTTCCAGTTATTTCAACTTGGTTTAAGCCATCTTGTAATCATATGAAATTACCAGTGATCTCATAAACAATTTTTTTCCCCACAATTTAGCCTATTAGATAGCAATTATGTCATTTGCTATATGTTCATTGGCTATTTTCAGCTCAAGGACAAGCCGTAATTAATTTCTCGTACTTCATTTATTCTTAAATTTCATCCTTCCAATGTGTCTTCTGTTCTATGCCTAGAAATCAGATTCAAACCCCACCAGCACCACTGGAGCCCCAACTGCAGTTCCCTTACTCGCTGAATAAAATGAAGTGCCCTTAAGAATACTGATGTTTTCACAGCTCGGAATGGGAAACCTCTCCAGCTCCACAGACAAGGCATTGCTCATTCCAGCATAGCACCTGAAATGACTTCAAATTTGCTGACTAGTACATGCATGAGCTAGTAACATTCACCCAAGCATAATGTCTGGAAATAGCCGAAAACTATGTAGGCTTTTCTGGAGAGGTATGAAGAGGTGTTTTCCAAACAGCACCCCTTGGAAACTTCTAAGGGCCGTTCAAGTCAATGGGAGCCTGGTAGTATTGTGTTCTCCCTCGCATGGTTGCAGATGGCTGCACAAGGTAGAAGGCAGTAGCGAATCGAGCCCAGGTGACTGAGGTGTGTTTGGGTGCCAGGACCAATGCAGCTCACTTGTTTCAAATAGTGCCATAATATCAAATCCTAGCCCTCTTATTGTTTGTCTTCGCTTGTATTAGAGTCTTCTTAAATGCAGACAAGTCCAAGACCAGGCACATGCTTTTCACTTCTGACTGGCCGGTCTACCATATGTGAGAAACAGTGGACAAGGACTTGATATCAGGCTGTCAGCTAACATGAACTGTGAGGATCACGGTGCAATGCAACCTACAGCAGCTGAGGATCTCTCTGGAGCTCTTTTCTTCCCAGGTGAATGCCTGGACATTTTCTACCACAATGCATGCCCTGGCATGCTGTGCTGCAGTTCTAGCAGTGAAAGTAAAACTTGCAGTGATAGGGAAAAAGCCTAGTGAACGCAGAGTAGTGCTAGAAGACAGGAAGGGGTCCACAGCCCCTTCCCTGGTGGGGCCTCTCTCCTGTGGTGAATAGAGGCTACAATGGATACAGAATCACAGAACATCTCAGGTTAGAAGGTACCTCTGGGGCCATCTGGTCCACCCCTGCTGCTCAAGCAGGGCCACCAAGAGACAGTTGCCCAGGGCCATGTCCAGGTGGCTTTTGAATATCTCCATGGAGACTCCACAAATTCCTTGGGCAACCTGTGCCAGTGCTCAGTCACCCTCACAGTGAAAAAGTGTTTCCTGATGTTCAGAGGGAACCTCCTGTGCTTCAGTTTGTGCCCATTGTCTCTGGTCCTGTTAGTGGGCACCACTGAAAAGAGCCTCGCTCTGTCCTCTTTGCACCCTCCCTTCTGTTACATATACCAATGGATAAGGTCCCCCTGAGCCTGTTCTTCTCCAGGTTGAACAGTCCCAGCTCTCTCAGCCTTTCCTCATAGGAGAGATGTTCCAGTCCCTTAAACATCTTTGTGACCCTTCGCTGGACTCTCTCCAGTATATCCATGTCTCTCTTGTACTGAGGAGCACAGCACTGGACTCAGCACCCCAGGTGTGGCCTCACCAGTGCGGAGTAGAGGGAAAGAATCACCTCCCTCGACCTGCTGGCAACACTCCTCCTAACGGAGCCCAGGACACCCATCAACCTTCTTTGTGGCAAGGGCACATTGCCGTCTCATGTTCAACTTGGTGTCCACCAGGACCCACAGTGCCTTTTCTGCCAAACTGCTTTCCATCTGGGTGACCCCTAGCATATATTGGTACTCGGAGTTATTGCTTCCCAGGTGCAGGACTTTGCACTTCTCCTTGTTGAACTTCATGAGGTTCTTGTCGGCCCATTTCTCCAACCAGTTGAGGTCCCTCTGGATGGTAGCATGACCCTCTGGTGTATCAGCCACTCCTGCCCATTTTGTGGCATCAGCGAACTCGCTGAGGGTACACTTCCCCATCATCCAGATCATTAATGAAGACATTGAACAGGACTGGACCCAGTACTGACCCCGGGGGTACACTGCTAGTTACTGGCCTCCAACTAGACTTTGTGCCACTGATCACCACCCTCTGGGCCCGGCCATTCAGCCAGTTTTCAATCTACCTCACTGTCTGCTCATCCAGCCCATGCTTCAACAGCTTCTCTATGAGGATCTTATGGGAGACAGTCTTGAAGGCTTTACTGAAGTCCAGGTAGATGATATCCACTGCTCTCCCCTTGTCTACCAGGCTAGGACATGTCTGAAGAAACTTAATAAAGGGATTTTGAAAGTTAGATGCTCCTATTTCATAGATTAAAGAGTTATACAAAGAAAGCTTATATGGCCAGATCCCTTTGTAAACAAGAGAAATCTGCATTTAAATCTGAGAAGATTTAGATGGCCTCGAAAGCCCAGATATAAGGTATTTTTTCTGCATGAGGGAAGAAAGCTGTTACCGCATTTTTATTTCTCTATAGATAATGTGATTGCACATCAGTGCAGCTGACAAAACCAAGCAACCATACTGCTACATAAGTTGTAACATTTCTGCCCATAGGAACAGAATAACAACACGCTCCCAGAAGGGTCTGTCGTGGGTGGAAACTTAAGCCAGTGCCTTTACAATGAAAAGAAAAATAAGAGAGTTCTAGAAGAGCAAAATATTTTTGTTGGAAACTGTACAATACAAGAAGAAAGCATCTACATTTTTTAGCAAAAAGAAAAGCAGCATATGGTAAAACTGCCTAAGCAAGTTTGAAGGCTTTGATGGGTGGGAAAAGTAAAGAAAGTAGAACCAGAATATAAATGGCTGTGACAGGCTCCACAAAATGAAACACTTTGCTAGCATTTGTGAAGGTCAAGTCCAGTTCCCACAGAGGATTAAGAGAACGGTTCCTCAGCCTAATCCACAAACAGGGAAGAAAACCCAGGGCCCAGGGCAATCCTACTCACCTTTTGGAATGATATTACTGAAGGAAAATGCATTATATCCAAGTAAGAATTCAGAGTAAAGCACCATTATTTCAGCAAAGAGGCTCTCCATGGATCCAGTTTCACTGAGCTACAACCTGACTGTTGAAGTGTAACTACTCAGTAACACTACAGAGATCTCAATATTCCAACAATTTGCTGTTGACAGTGAGACAGTGACCTGGGATACAACATGAACTCCATCTTCTGTGACTGAGTCTTCCATGAAACCAAACAGCACAAGGTATTGCAGCGCTACCACGACTGCCCTGATGGGATGGATCACCTAAACCTAAGCTGAACCTTACAGTCTGTTACCCTCTACCGATGTTATTTAAACTGTACCAAACTATGTAAATATCACACATCCCTTGCTTGTTCTTTGTTTTTAAAAAAATGTTGGTTTTTTTTAAGTCTCCTGCCCAGCTCTTCTTGTTTTCATTTTTCGCTACGTGCTAGCTGCATCCCTAAAGGTCTCCGGTAAGACCAGTATCTGCTTTCTCTCTCTTTCTTTACCCATCATGTCACAGATGTTTGCAGGTTTTTTTGTTGATTTATAAAGAAAACTTTACAAGTCTGTAAGGTTACAGCAATACGCATACCTGAAGGGTGACTGCTGGCCCACCCTGCCCACCAAGGTCTGTAAGAAAAAATTCCACCATCAGAATTTTACTTAATATTCTACTCTGTAGTCAGAATACCACTTTAGGTGCATCAGAACTGTACAATAATCTTTGCTGAAGCTGATGATAACGGTGTCATTAGAAGACTGGCAGTATGCATTCTGTTTCAATAAACAAACAACACCCTTGAGTGGAAATTTAACTGCACATTAAATCCTGATTTTTAAGCAGGACTTCAATACAATAGCAAATTCCTCAAATTTCCCTTACTGTCCTACTGTCTTCTTCTCAGTTAGTCAGCTCGGTACCCTTACAATTTCTTTATCTGCACTCCTCTATCCTCTCTTTCCTTTAGGACTACATCAAATCTTTATTGGTCTCGCACAGAAATCTGTTGGATCGGCAATTAATGGTACTTTTAACTAAGGCCCTGAAATGTCTATTTAAACATATATCCAACTAACAGGAAGCGCAGACCATTATCAGTTGCAGACTTAAAGTCAGTTTCAGCAGTTTTTGAAATCTGTCCTACATCATATTCAGTTGTGAAACTCCACCAGATGAAGAATTGAGAGTAAGAAGTTATGGTGCACTTCAGAAACTATTGTAGTAGAAAGTTATCAGATGACCTCCTTCCTGTTAAGGATAAAGATCAGGTACATCATCTTCCTGTTGCTTTTCAGAGGTATTTTTGTGTAACTTCTGGTGTAAATCATGAGCTTATAGCCGCCTCCGGTATTCAGTCACCTGCGTTGATTTTTGCATGACCATAAAGGCAGGTCTTACTCTTTACTGATAGCTCAGCACTCACGTCAGTCTCATACATCCTGAAGTTAGTGTTAAAGGGAAGTGTAGCCACCACATATTTATGGTAACTCCTGTTTATCTGTAACCCCCTCCAGCTAATTATTAAATAATTATTTCTGTAGATACACTGAAAATGGAAAAAAACCTTAAAATCTTAAGTACTGCTTTAAACACGGGATTTTAAATATACTCGCCATCAGTCCTGCAGAATTTATCCTATGCTTTGCTGGTAACAGAGGTGACTGATGAAAGTGACGGAAGACCTGACTAGTTTCATGCATAAAGCCTGAACTTCATGTAGCTGGCTTGCCTGATGGCCCTCTGCAGCCTGACATGTGTTTCACCTCATGCATTCTTTCTCCTGCCTTCGAATCCCGCTTGACAAATTGGCTCATCAATGGAGGTTGAGAAGCAGGGGAGAGATTGCCTGCTCAGAGAAGTTTCTCTAAAGGACAGACAGTTCAGCAAAAGACTCGTATTGTAATTCCTCCTCCAACAAGTGACTGGACACAGGTGTTCAGATGACATTACAGAGAAGGACACATCTCCCAAATATGACCTAATCCTACGAGCAAGGGAGATCTTAGTTGAAATACGTCTAGTTCATAGCAGTGTGACCTGGAAGGACAGCTGAGTGGGAAATGACAGTTAGCACATGAAAATCAAGGAATATAAAGGAAACTATTAAGCTTCCTAGCATTAAATCTTATTAAAATAAACAGTTTAAATCTACTTTTATAGAGGGCCTCCTCCCTGCCCAGTGCTCACTCCCCGAGATGAGATCAAATACCAAGCCTTGCTACTGTAAATTGGCAAAACGAAAACAGAAATGAGGCTTATGATGAGGGAAAGTTAAAAAAAAAGATTTGTAGCATTAAAGCCTTTTATGACTGAGGCAGCACAGATGTTATACATTTGTCCCAGCCCTTGTATCCTGTTTTGAAAACCAGCTACAGATTTCTGATTCAACAGCCATGGAGGGTGTACTTTCATTGCCTGGGGGCTTTAAGGTATGTGGTTCTTCCCTCACTTCTCAATGCCTCCAAGGGAATGGATCAGTGAATTGACCTGGGTTAAGACTCCTGGCAAAACAGCAACAAGACTGTTTTTAACCCGGATCAATTCCCTGATGTGGTTCACTCTGTCGCTCCACAAACAGCACAGCTCAGGCTGTGGTGCGAGGGGAAACGGACTTGTACGGGGCAGCCGGGAAGCAGGAAACATTTCAGACAGCGCTGTCGTTAAAGCCCATGTTTCATGGTACTCAGCTTGTCACAAGGCAGCTGGAGATCTGGAATCCTTCTCTCTGCAAAAATCCCCCCCCCC
>VZTL01050550.1:6200-21716 GCA_013400535.1 Scopus umbretta | reverse complement strand
TGCTTTTAGCCACCCAGTCCTACTAGGAGCATGGAAACTCTCAGTTATAGATGCTCCTCTTGTAGGATGTGTTATTGCCATTGGGAAAACAGTTCCACATCTTTGGTATGTGCTTACTTCAATCTGCCAAATTAATTTCCTAACTCTGGTTTGGACTCATTCTTTCAGGTTGCACCTGGGAGATGGTGGGATGCCACAACTGGTTGTGGGTTATGTACTCTTCCATGCTGAGTGCTGTGGGAGTGTGGTCATACTGTTGAAACACCTGACCCTCTGCACTGCACATCTGTAAGGAGCATGCTTGGGTCTGATTTTTGTGGCATTCCCACAGGTATTCAGTTCTGCAGTGCAAACAAGTCCTGAGCTTCCAACTGTGTCAGCTGCTTCTTGTGATAATGGCATTGACAAAAGGATGACCTAGCACCTTTTTTCATAAGTATGTTGTGCTTCATTTTTGGGGCTTCCACTGAAGCATATAGGTGGTACTCCATGCCCATACACTGGCTTTTGATGTAAGCCTGTGTTTTGATTACTTAATATAAGTTACAGGCAACTCTACTGATTCCATATCAAATGGCTGAGTTTAATTTCACCTGTGTTTGGAGCCAAAGCTGCCTCAGTTAAACACTTAGAATTGCTCTTCAGAGGCACCCATTTCTTTCTACTGACTGTAGGAGAAACATTACATTCCTAGCTTAAGCTCTTTGAATCATTCTGTTGGTCTGTGTACCTTTACAGTGCTGAAATAAGTCATCTGAATCCAGCCCATGCTCTTTGAAGTCCCCAATTTAGAGCCTTTTGTTGCATTGCTCTTTTGTTACTTGCTGTTTTTCTCCCTTTTGCATTGACAGCAACAAAGAAACCCTTATTTCAGTGCAATTCCATCAGTCATGTATAGAAATAGAGCAAATACCTAGGAAATAAGAATGGATCCCAGAAGGCCCTTGTGGTAATTTCTGTTCTGACTTCAAAAGGTACCATTTACATAATGCAACATCTTCACTGGAATGAATAAACTGAGATTTAAAGCAAGACCTTTTGTCTTTTATACCTTACATTTAAATAATAGACACATAAAAATTAAAATAAAAATACCTGAAAGAGTGATGTTTGATTAATGAAGCTGTGAAATTGAAGCTTGTTTCTGATGCACAGCATCAAAAGGAGTTTTTATTCTCATTTTAACAAGCAGTAAGAGGCAGGTTCATATTAGCTGATCCAGGCCAACTCTGCATTATCTTAATCTTAGTGCTCCCCATGCTCAGTTTCAATTTATGTATTACTGGGCTCCCCCTGGTCTCCTCTCTTGCTTCCCTATGGCTGTTTAAGATTGCAGACAGCTCAGAAAGAGTCCTTCTCTTCTAAGACAAGCACAGACATGAAAGGTAAGTCTCTGTTCATCCTTTTCCTGGCTTAGACCCATAACCCTGCCTTGTAAGGACCTCTCTAACATCTCTAGCTCTTACAAGAGAATGACACTTTATTTCCATCAAAAAGCGCTTTCCATATTGGTTTGGGTTTTTTTGGCACAATTGGATAATTCAGTGGAAGTGTGGAGGGTCTCCCTCTGCTCTAACTGAAGGCTTTAACTGCACTGCAGATGCTTCTTTATATAGAGTTTCTACAGCCTACAACCTCCTGTAGGCTTATCTCCTCATATAGGCTTCCCATCCAGTTATTCTTGCTTTTATTCATGGCTGTGGGGTTGCTGCTTCCCCTCTCCCCCCCCCGGCCCGCCCAAGCTTGTGGGATGACTACTTGCATTAGCTTCCACCCCCGGCTCCCCCCATTCTAAATTCCCTCTTAAGTCTTCCTCAGTGGGAGAGTTTTTTTTATAAGCTCTGAGCAGCCCAGAAAAGCACCCTTGCAGCTTTCATTCACTACAACTGTTGCACATACTTCCATGAACAGCTAGCTTCAAGGAAACCAGTTTCCAAAATGTTAAACGTTAGCAAAGCTCACCCAGCACGTGCTTGATGTGCCATCTGTTACAAACAGGAATGGGGCTGCAGTGAAGAAAGAGCACACTGAGAAGGAGAATAAATCCTACTTCTTCCTCTGTGCCACTCTGTGCTCCGCATATCCTGCCATATCATCCTTTTTCTAACTATTTCAGATTTGACTTTCAGCCTTTTCCTAATGTGTGCAAACAGACTTCACAGCTGCTTCTATACTGCATTTCAAGTACTGGTTATCTATACTACCTTTCTAACTTGGAAGTATGGTGTTAGCAAGTCCCAGCTGCTCTTAGAACAGATGATGTTAAGACTCTCATAGGAAGAAATATAAGTCTCTTCTACCTTTCCAAGGCTCATTGTGCCCTGCCCTTCAGGTATATCTTTCCAATTCTGAACTGGTCCTTTGGTCTTATTTTTCTTAATCAGATGATGGAATACAGCCAAGGCTCACCACTAATTCTATTTACCATGCCTTATATACCCCAATTGCAATAAATCTCAGGCTACATTTCTCTTTGGCATCCAAGAGTTGGTGTGGTGGTGTGGTTTTTTTTGTTTGTGGTTTGTTTTTTTTTTTTTGTGAGTGTGTGCCTAACAGAGAACATGGCCAGTTTTCACATTGGAAGCAGAAGTTTGGATTCTGCATATTGTTTCAGCCCACATTCATTTCTTAAAACACAGTATCCCAAAGACTACACTATAAGCTTGAATGGGATAGGATTGCGCTCCTGCTTTTAAGGTTGGGAATGGCGCAGAACCGCAGATACATCAAGATTCTCTAGGACTAGCGAGAATTTTTTTTCTTAACTCATTGACCCCACAGGTGTCAAGATAAGGATTTTCAACAGGTTCCTGCTCTGTTACAGACTATATTTTATGTCCTTTAAGGTACTTGCTACAGAGTAAGCACTTCACAAGAAATGCCCATTCAATCAAGGACTCTTCCATCTCCTTGTGCACCCCTGCTCTCTAAGCATGAGGAATAGTAACTAAAGGAATGAGGTTCTGTAAAATGGAAAATGTGAAACCATATGCAACAGCATTGCATGATTTTGACTAATCTGAGGACAAAAGCTTAAAACCACAAAAAGACCTACTGCCCTATGCCATCACTGAATCCTGATAGCACAGGCCCCCTTCACACAGAGAGCGTGATCTCTACATTAGCAGTAATTCAAGAACCTCTGTTAATGGCTTTCAGAGAGGTTAGACTTTTTAATGTTTGTAGATCTGGAATAAAATTTTTGGTTTGAGGGTGTATATTTTGGTGTTTTTTGTGTGTGTAGGGTGTTTTTTTGTTTTGGTGGTTTTTTGTTGTTGTGTGGGTTGGGTTTTTTTTTTGTTAAGGTCAGATACTTAGGATGTATGCTGGAAACCAAGATGCTACTGGAGCCATGATAGTGTTTATAAGTGCATCAGACCCTGATAATAACCAGCTTTCAGACTGGTTCAACTGTCAGGAATACCGTGTTTATGCCTTGAATATAAGTATTTGTGAACAGAACACAACTACTTGCTGTTTCCATATTTATATAAAAAGAGGTTTATAATTATTTTTGATAATGAATCTGCCTTTATTTGGGTTCAGAATTACACTTTGTTTTAGTTTGAGGGGCCTGCAGGCATGCTCTCATAGAAGCATTATCTTGGTTGTACCAAGTTGACTGCAGTCAGTGAATAAGTGAGATGTAAAGGAGATCAGAATCCAGGTCATGGTATATACCACACATTACTGTGTACATGAGGGAAATTATTCTGCTTTCCTATCTGGTTACGGTAAGGCTAGTACGTCATTAGGAATTTTGCCAGGGGAAATCCAAATGTCCGACGTTTTTAAGAGATCAAAGTTATATTAGAAACTCTTCAGTCACTAAAATGCTGTTGAACCTTATTGACGCAGATACAGGGGAAAAAAAGATTTTGGTAGCACAACCGGATGCACTTCTGAAGGTTAGAAATGTGCAGCACTGCAGTTCAACACACCTGCAGAATCCCTGGAGTCCTCAACCCTTCAGAGGTTTCCGTAAAAAATAAATTACAGAGCAGCTCCAAATAAGGGAGAACTGAAAGAATCTTGTTTCCTTTGTTTAGAACAGCTTCAAATCAGACTGTAAAAGGGAAGAATAGTTCATACTTCTTCTTCTGAATTCTTAGCTCTCTTATTTTTTTCTAGTATTTAACATAAGCTGAAGGATTAATTTGTTTTTAAGTGGTTTATTCTTTTTTAATATCTCTCTTAAATGCAGATTGTCCATCCTGGAAGGGATTACTGCAGAACTGAAGAGTAAGTCCCAGAGGATGAGAATTCAGCAAGGGAAAAGGATCTTTCTTCAGGATGCTAAAATATTAGATTGAATTAATTGCTCATTTACATGGTGGGCAAAAAGCTTGGAGAATGTGTGAGATGCTGGGTCAGCAAGAGGAAAAAAGAATGATGGGAAGGAGAACTTTATCAGTTTGACTCTTTTCTATATGATTGCTGCTCCCAAGTGGATTAGAAGAATCCTACTAGAGGAATAGAAGGTAGGGAGGAGGGAATTGCCAACTAGGGATATCCCCAATCTTTATCAACAAGATTGATAACAAAGCAATTCTGAATTAGGGTAAATGCCAAAGTGTGTTTTGTCCAGTCTGCTCATCTCCTTAGCTGCTCTTCATATACTCAAGTAATTCACTTTGATAGGTAGAATAAAGTTTTTGGTTGTTGGTTTTTTTTTTGTGTGTGTTTTTTTTTCTCCATTATTTCCTTGAAACATCAAACTTCTGCTGGGAAGGACTGGTGAAAATAAATTGCATTTGCATCTCTTATAGGGATCACATGTGACAGCCAAAGTACTGTTGCTGTTTCAATATTAAAAGACTACCAAGGCCTTGTCCCTGGCTTTGGAGGTTCAGATGTGATGTGGCTGGCGCTGTGATAATAAAGAATAATGAAAAACATGAAGAAGGTGATACATTTTTGCACAGCACTTGAAAGTGTTGTAGGGAGCAATTATTACTTGTTGTTAGTGTTTGTTTTTTGATAAAAATGACAGCCATATCTAGACAGATGTGTTGAGTGAGTCACAAAATGGCAGGTTCTGACATAACACGTCTGACAGCGAGTGCTTCCCAAATGCCTAAGGAGAATGTGTACAGTGTTTTCTACTTTTACAAGAAGTAGCACATCAATATCCCTCCTAGAGCTGGAAAATCCTTTCTATAAGGAGGGAAAAAAAAAAAAAAACAACTATTCAGCCAATTCATTCCTTGGGATCTGGCTGCTAAAGGTTTATGTCACTCAATGGCTTCTCTGACATCTAAAGTGGTTTGAGTTTTGAGGCAATCTTTTTCTGTCCCAGATGTTTGTCTTACTGTAAGGATTTCTGGGTTGTACTCGTACAGCCCCCTTCAGTTAGGGGCTAATAATTTTTTCCTTTCTTCTTTAAATGTTTATGAACTAAACAGCTTTCTCCCCTTCTGGCACACTTGGTTGAAACTGGCCAACATGTTCTGTGAACACACATGATAAAACCAGACAGGTTGGAAATGCATAAACTTTCTAGGCCACTGACACAAACAGGAACACTTGCGCCATGCTTGGAAAAAAACATAGTCAAGATTGGCTGGTAGCTTTAGCACTCACTGAGGCAGCTGAGCTTCTATGTCTGAACCAATTACTATGGTTTTAGTGGGATTGGGCAAAAAGGCAGTTCAATTCAAACTGCTTTATTGGCATGAATAGCGTCGGAAGCTTTGCCAAAAGGCATGGAGCCACTGGGGATTTGAGATATTCAGCATGTCAAAATGATTTTGGTCTTTAAGTGCCATTTGGTACTTTATTCTTCAATGATTAGAACTGGAGAAGGTTTGACCTCTGTTCCTAATCTTAGAAGTTTGGATAAACTGTCTTGGTAATGGCACCATAACACTGAGTCAGCTATGCAGCTGAAGAATAAGGGAAAGCTCAAACTTTTCATTTAA
Source organism: Scopus umbretta (assembly GCA_013400535.1). NCBI lineage: Eukaryota > Metazoa > Chordata > Aves > Pelecaniformes > Scopidae > Scopus > Scopus umbretta. Next base: position 15,795 of record VZTL01050550.1, on the reverse strand, counting down.
TAGAGTCTAGAAAAGAGAATTTGGCTTTAGGACAGAGGGCAGAAATCCCCCAACAGGGCCTTTTCTAACACTGAAAGAGAAAGGTGATATCCTTGCAAACAGTCTGTTAATTTTCAATTAATTGCTGTGATAGAAAAGTGCTCAGTTAGCCGAGATCTTTGGTCACTATTTAGAATGACAATGGAAAGAGTTAAATGTTATTTTCTTTCAATCCAATATTAAAACAACATCAAACAATGCCCCAGAAAATGTATGTAAATTATAAACAGGCTGGTTTGTACTTCTCAGAGTCTAGTGTTGTGTACTGGAAAATGTTAAGCTGATAAAGAGTAAAGGGCTGTGCTATTTTAAGCTCTCTTATCCAGTTAGCTGACTAAAACTGTTTTATAGCTAGAACAGAGCATCTGGGCTAGTACACATAGCATTCATCAGTGACTCTAAATCTGTGAAAAAGAGCAGGGAAACAACAAGCTTGGAATAGCTGCTGTCAAGCCCACAACATCTGAAAAATTTGTAGTTAGAAACCCTCACTGATGCTCAGAAATCACAAGTATCTGCCAGTCCTTCAGGATTTTTCTCTGTGAGCATGTGCTGTTTTTCTGAAGTTCCTATGTGCCTTCTGAAAAAAAAAAAAAAAAAGTGAAAGATGGAACATACTGTACTGAGCAGCGGAGTGATGAAGCCAGCACTGAAAGGAGAAAACCAATTCAGACTGGGACATTTCTGCTATCTCCCAGCTTACCATAGTTTTCATATAAAAAGGGTGTTAAGTTCGGTTGTTTTCTTTGTTCCTCTTGAAGTTTTACTGTCAATACCAGGTGACTGATTAGTGCCTGCTGCTCCCATCTAAAACCTCCGAAGAGGTCACAGAGTTTATAAAAAGCTTGTCTGCCCGGGACAGGTCATTTACTAAAAGATGTAGCTCTTAATCTTGCCCGTGGCATTTAACCTGAGCTATGTCTTCCAGTCACTGTAAGAGGCTTAGTAGTGCAATAACGGGTGCCTCGGTTTCCAGATTCTTAATTAAGAAACTAAAAATCCAGAAATTTATTACCACAATATCCTTTCCCACAAAGAACACCTATGTAGCACTTAAATTGCTACTTTTGGTCTTAACAGAGGATTTTTGACTACCCTGATGTTTACTGGAAGAAATTGAGGAATCTTGAAACCAGATCTGCATTTGCAGAGTAGGGAGCCGAGTTAAACCAGACCTACTCCTAACTAAAAAAAATCCTTCTTTTTCTAACCCCACAAGTACAACAAAATAAAATTATTTTTCCTATTCAACATAAAAATGTATTATGAACTGCCTAGCTATATTTGTTAGAATAGTGAAGAAAAATGTAAAGAAAGCGATACTGATCTCTCTTTTGGGGTGGCTGTGTAATTCTGGATCCTTACTCGATGGGTTTTATTTTCAAATTCCAAGTACTTTTACAACAGAACGTAATAGAATATAGCACTCTTGAGGCAGTAAAGTATAGATTTTCAGAGAAAGGCTATCCAGTGGAGATTGTTGAAATAAAATGGTGCTAGTGATAATGCTGTGGGCTGATAGCATTGAGGAATTTCTGCTTTTGGTCTTGAAAGCACCAGGACTTAAGTGGAAGTGAAACATGATGTAGGATAGAAAGTGTGAAAGCCACCTTTGGGGGTTCTTTTAAACTTACGTCCTTTGTACATGCTTCACTACAAACATTTGTTCTGGTCTCTGCTTTCAGTGTGTGAAATTTTAGGTAAACCCTTGCTTTAAGGAAATACCAGTCTCCACTTCTCAGGCCTCTTCCCACTCCCTTGCTGCAGGGGTGAGATGAGGGGAGGCTGCAGAGCTTCAGTTTTGTGCGATTCCAAGCTCATGGGCAGCCTTGGGTGTCTTGACCAGGTGGTGTCTGTTAACTGGACTAGCACATCTCCAGAAACTGCTGTAACTTGTGGCTGGGGCTGACCCAGCTCCTCAGAGCAGCTGGGGGTCTGGGAGGGGCATCTAACCCTATCTTTCCAGGGACTGCAGCTGAGGGCTGCTACTCTGGAGGGCTTGCCACCTCTGCTTCCCCATCTGGCTCTGGGAGGGGTGATCTCTGAGCGGTTCCTCGTGTGTGTGTGTGAATATAGACCTGTTAGATTATCTCCCACTCACCTGCCCTGCATGTGCTGTGTAAGTCGGACAGTAAACTTTTGGGAGAGATGACTGGTTTATTCTAAATGTACAACATGCAACGCTGTAAGTTCACAGAAGTTTCTAGGGATACTTTTCATTACAAAAAACACCACCAACAGCAAGATCAGGCTGTGGAATATTGCCTTCCTCTCTGCAGAGAAAGCTAAAGAAAGTCTGTCACTCTGGATGTTGAACCTGCCAGGGATGGTATAATGGTGGTGGTAAACATTTTCTTGGACATGGCGATGGTGGTTCTACCTCAGCTTAATGAGCTGCTGGAGCCCCCTGGGACAGCTACTGGCTGTATCTGGGGGTACTTCTGAGTTTGCTGCTTTTTGCTGGGACAGTTCGGCTCTGATGCTTTTCCTGGTATGACCTGGTACCAAGTGATACATCCAGGCTCTGCTTCCCCTCTGTTTCCAACACTGAGGAGCTCCAACCTATACCAGCTGTAGCAGGGGGGTACCTGGGCCTGCATCTTGTATGTGAGAGCACCAGCGTGGTCTTGAAGATGAATGCTTCCTCGAGTACCCCACAGCCCATGTGGGACAGTGGCTCTGAGCCATCAGGCTGTTAGCAAGTGTGGGTTTGCTTTCTAGTTTCATGCAGGAGGGGGAAGGTATTGCAGCAAAATGTCTCTCAGGCTTGAAAGCTCAGCCCTAGCACAGGGTCCTCCTCTCTCTTGTTGTCTGTATGTATGCTCTGTGTCTGGCAAGATAATTAGTCCTTTTTGGGCAATTTTCTTCTCGTCTAAGTGCTGCGATAAGGAGTTACAGGCAGTGCCCTTCATAAAAATGTGGCTGGCACAGTAATGCACCACTAAGCAATGTGTTTTAGCCAGGTGTAGCTGGAAGGTGTCCATCAGTGCTGTCAGCACTGCAGCGCCAGCGCAGGAGGGAGGAGGTAGTTGTGGCAGCATACGTAAATGGAGATGGGCAGAAGAAGCAGGTTGTCCTGGGACCAAAATCAGGGGCTAAGCAAAATTGAAAGAGGCTCCTTGTCTGCACTTTTACCCTAGGGGGTTTGCTTACAAAGCTGGCGTGCTGTGAGTGATTAAATTTTCCCCACCTTACTGTAGCAGTCACTGCCAACTTCATTAAACAAGTATCTCCTATCTTTGGCCCGCTGTGGCATGGGAGGACCGACTCCCACTGTGTCTGATCTGGTGAGGTACTAATCCTGGCTCTTGCCTGATCCCTGCTCATTACACAAATAACACAGGCTTGGAGTTCTTTTATCAAAACTGCTTTTGTTGTTGTTGTTTTTTTAATGCAGAACTACTTGTTGCAAGTGAAGCAATTGCAGGTGCATGGGAGAGAATGAGGATGGAGTTTTATTAGGGGAAAAGGGAAACTATAGAGTTGAGTTACATATAAAACAATTTGGTCTTATGGCTGGAACAGAGGTGGATGACCGAAAACCCGTTCTCTGAAGGACCTGTTCCTGTCAACCAGGGAGTTTCCTATTCATGTATAATCCCATTCAGGTTTCATACTTGCTCTTTTGTTATGGATTAATTGCACCTGGCATCAACACAGCTATGTAAGGGTTATGGAAAGGTGAAATTTTATAACTGGAAGTATCCAAAGCTATTTTATTAAATCTGTAAATGGCTGTTCTTTGCTTAGCTTCCATAGATTCACAGGCTTGTTCAACATCAGATCTGGGAACAATTTCTACTTTCTGTATTTCTCCAGGAGAGAGCTTTTTCTAAACAGCCATCCTCAACTGCAGATTGTCATCTGAAGCAGGAGTGGAAGCATGGCTGAGTTTGGGAACTGTGGGTTGAACGTAAACTGCAAAGCTGGGCAGGAGAGGCTGGGAGGATATCTCTTCCATTAAGGTTTCAAGCTGATGCCGTTGTATGGCCCCTATTATGAATATCAGATGCAAAACACACTGAGGTGCTACTTTTGTTTTTTCTTGTGTTTGTGCATGTTGAATAGAAGTAAGACAGAGGAAGCAATGATAAAACTGAACTAATAGTTACTTGGTCAAGGGATGTACTTAGATATTTTTTTGTGTGTGTGTGGTGGTTGTTGCTTTCTGCTCTACCACAACATGCATTGCAGCACCACTGTCTGGAATAACACACTGCGGGAAGAAATTAACTTGTCTTGGCTGTATGGAAATTGGGATATGATTTCCATTGTGTTTGTAGGAATGGGAATGAAGCTGCTTGTGACACAGCTATTAAATTTGCTTTTTGTCATTTGTGCCCTTTTGTTATGGATTAATTGCACCTGGCATCAACAGAGCTTTATAAGGGTTGTGGAAAGATGAAATTTTATAATTGGAAGCATCTAAAGCTATTTTATTAAAGCAAGTCTTGCAGCCAAACTCCATGTGAACATGGCTTTGTCTAGTTTTACTCTTAAATAGCCAAGACCTTGGAGTCAATGTAATTCATTGTACTCCATGTAAATGAGGCTGTACTAAATGACTAACGCATGTTATCCACGTAGATCTGAGATGAGGTGTCTGGGGGAAAATGATAGTATCTGACTGATAACAGCTACCCACCAGGGAAGTCCCTGGCCTTCATTTCTATAAAGATATGAGCACAAATGTATTATTACACTACTAAAAAGCCAGAGGAAGGACTTCTCCTTGCCCTTTTTTGAGGGCACTCAAGGTCTTTATCCTTCTAGCCAAGAGCAATTTTTGCAACAATCTGTCTTCTGGAGGGATTAAGTCAGTGTCAAAGACAGGGGAGATGGAACTGTTAATTGCAGGCAAATCAGTTGGGGTAAAAATGCAATTAGAAGAGACATTGTGGGAATGGTAAATCCCAGGCACAGTTTCTTTATACCGAGATTTTCTATACTTTGAGTCATGTGTTCAGACCCGCCAAGCTACCTGTTTGGTAAAGCCTGTGACAAAAAGGGAATTTATCTGCAATTTATGGTGAAGACATGGAAAACCTCTCGGGCATCTCATGGCAAATTGTACATTTTTCACCTGCTAGTGCACTTGTTTAAGGCTGTGTAGACCTAGCTATGCCTGGATTATTTTTAAAGGTACACACTTTCAAGCAGTTGACAAGAACTGATATATGAAAAAGGCTATATAAAAACAAACTTTCAGCTAAGGATACTTCAGGGTTGAAATACAGATGACTGAACTGGATTAATCACTTGTTCACCTAAAAGAAAAGATGATGCTTGCAAGGGTAGGGTCCATTATTAGAACAGATGTGTTATAAGTAGTATTTCTGTATGAAGAACTTGATTCAGAAAGGTTCCTGTGTAACTCCACTCAAATCAAGTTTCATGCAGTTCTAGAGTTTCTACTCAGACTTGGACCTGTGCTTCTCATCACTACAGCCATCCTTAGAAATCTTCTAATGCAAAATTAAAAACCAAACCAAAATACTGCCCCCCCCCAAAAAAAAACAACCTCAAAACAAACAGCAGATAAACCAAAACAAAAACCCCCAAAATATTAAAATCCATAGATAACTCTGAAATAAAATGTATATAAAGACTGATCTCTTTGCATATACAAAAATGAACTCATACAGCTGAAGTAGTGAAGCTCCCATGCCTCTTGGATCCCTCTCCTCCCTTTCCAGTATTCACAAAGGTATTTTTTTTTCGTTGTTGTTGTTGGTTTTTTTTGGTGTGTGTTGTTTGTTTTTTTTTTTTTTCCCCCCACACCTCAATGTAGAGGCTGAATACGGGATTTCTGTTATGGAGAAACTGACACAAGAAAACTTGCCTGTAAAAAGACTCCAAGCTCTTGGGACTCTGGCTCCCTCAAATTCAAATATATTATAATTCAAACTGTAACATACAAAGTTTTGATGTTGAGTTCAGTGTCTATGTGACTAGAGCTCTAGATCTGGTCTGAAGAGATGTTAAAGTGTTCACAAGCTGTTCATACCTTACTAATGCTTCCTCTGATAAAAAAGCTAAATGCCATGGCACTTGCAATCTATTTACTACCTCCAGGCATACTGTTTAATATTGTAAAAAAGCTCAAACAAACCTGGGGGGTGGGCTGGGGAGGGGAATGGTTGAGAGTTGATCTCTGACTGAAGATGAAAAATATATTTTTGGCTTGAACATAATTAACATCATGTTATGTGGAACAGATTCACCAGTGTGTGTGTGTTCAAACAGGAGTGTCAGTTCTGATCTTCATTCCCTGTCTGATTCTTGGTAAAGCCTGAACAGGATGTTAACATGATATGTCTATCTCCTTTTGTACAAAATGGCAGAATATGATGAAGAGATTTTTGAATAATCTGTAAAGCTCAAAAAAAACCCCAAACAAACAAACAAAATATCAAACCCCAACCCTTGCGAATGATAATGACTTCATGAAGAATACCTGCCCTGAACTTTGCAAGAGGAGTTGGTTTTTTAGTTTTTTGGGTTTTTTTTTTTTGTTTGTTTGTTTTTAAATATTGTTGCAGGTGATATAGTATCTCTAACTTGGGTTGCGGTATTTGTACTCTATCTAGTTCACCATGCCTTTCCTCACTTCCACAACCCATACTGTAGTCAAAAGAGTGGCTGCAGCTTGTTCAGGTACACCTGAGCTAGTCTGGAAGTAGCCAAATTAGCTTAAGAAATAGAGATGTGGCAACATAAAGCATCTTTAGCTTCCAGAAAGTTTTTAATCTAGTTTTCCACAAGAATGCTGCTGAAGCATTGCTGGTGATTGTTGGTGTGACTTCATGCTTGGCTAGCACTGATGGAAGTCAGTACTCCCAGGTGCCAGAGGTTCATTCTCCCACCAAGAAAACTTTAAGCCAGTCCTATCCTTTTTCTTGAGCCAGTAGTAGGGATTGTACAGATGACTGCTGCGTTCAGTCTGCTTCCTGATACAGATGAAGGGTAGTTATGAGTTTGGACTGGCAGCAGGGAGGGTGGCTTGCCATTTCTCATAGCAGTGTGGTCTTAAAGCATCAGTGCAACAGTGCCCTGAGCTGGTTTCAGGCTGACTCAGGCATGCCTACACAGGCTGTAGTTACAACTTTGGTCTCTGTGTGTGCAAACCTGAAATTATTAGGGGTGGCATGGCATGGCAAGAATAAAATTCCAACTCAAGTAATATTAATGATGCTGAATTCTGGACTGTGCTGTTCCCACAATCAACTTGACTTAGGCTAAAAAGAAGCAATATGTTGCTCTGCTGCTATAGTAACTGAATTTTAGATATGTCTTCTCTTGAATGCAATCCAGAGCATTATGGATCGTGTGCCTATGATTGGTGTATAGGAGGCAAAAGGTGCTACAGATGATTTTGAAGAGTATGCTGTGGCAGCTTAAGAAATTGCTACCTGCAGCTGTCTGTTCTGCCCTTCTGTACAAGTTTCTAGTCTATGTATCAGAGCTAGTAAAGGCAAATATGTACCCACACCAAAGCTACCTCGAATCATAATCTGGCAATGTAGCTTAGACTCATAATGGCTCTGACGCACGTTTGCAGGGAGATTTAGCTGCTGCTGCTAAACAAGGTCTGCCCTGTCCCCATACAAAAGGTTGGAAGGGAGAGCTGAACAGGACTCTTAGTTGCTTCTGAACTGTCCCACTTTACACTCATAACATCTGGCAGCTGAGGTGTGGAGTCACATCCTTTGCAGCTGCCCTTGTTACAAAGCAGCCGCTGTAGTAGAGGGATGTGCTGGGCAATGGGAGATATTCCTGTTAGCTGTCCCAGCTAAACCTGCTTAAGAAAAGGAGTTGGAACCATGCTGTGTCAGACCATACAGCATTGTGGCTATGGTGCAGACACACATTCCTGTCTGCCAGTGTTGCTTTGGGAAGGCAACCTTTTGGCAGAGTTGTAGAATAAATAGGGTATGCAAGAGGCAAGTTATTTAACTGTGACAACAAGGTTCAGCAAGGGTTTGCCTGTGGTGTTTCTGGATGTCTCCAGAAGGCCATGAGTAGCTGGTGTGGGGAGCAGGCAGTTGTCTAAAGTCCGCAGTGTTGAACTACTTAAAACTCATCAACACGTAATGCTGAGGAAGAGGAAATTCTGAACGTAGTCGGTCACATGTCTACTCAAGCTAAGAGGTTTCAAGGTGACAATCTGGGACCCTACAACCTAAATTCTGCTGGAGTCCTTCAATTTGGAGTTGTTTTCCTTCAAGACTTCAGGGAAAGACTACCTGCTTGAGTAATCCACCCAGCTGCTCATGAATAATTTATTAGACTCTGAGTTGCACCAAAACAGCATGGGTTGGTGCTATCTGGCAAAATAAAGGTGGAAAACTTGTTTCTTCTCTTTATTCTCATTTTCACAGTACTTAAAGCTCTACTAACATTTTGAATTGGTTCACACTGTTTATGTTGGGATATATGGTGTATAGACTCTTAGTAACGAACAACAGAAAAATCTATAGTTTGCATATGTTAGAATGAAAACATTTAAGAAAACCAGTGGCAGTGTTTCTGTACCTCTCTGTTTTAATGGTACAGTTATTTTGATTAGTACTTAATTTTTCTTTGAAAACTGTCTAAATTGATTTCATGATTTAAAAAAAAAGAAAGGACCAATCAAAATTTTATACTTAGAAAACCTCTCTGAACCAAAGGTCTGGGAAATGGCTTAGGCTGAATTCTTAACCTGTGGTTTTATGTCTGTCAGTGGAAATAAGGCCCCAAAACAGGTTTTGTAGTAAAAAGAAGGTATTCGTTCTAGTTTGTTTTAGAAGTAATTATAAAGACCATGGTCGTTTTCTGAAGGGAGACCATTCTGACAGAAAATAACTTCTACTTTTCCCAACATACATAAATATTTAAGTTTTCTAGCATGAAATATTAACAGTGGGAGAAAAAAAATATACTATCTCAGTTTTGGGTTTTTTGCCATACATCAGAAGTGAAAAAGAGTTTAAATAATTCAAGTTATTCTATCAAAACAATTATGACTGTGTCTTCATGCCTAATAAGTATTGTATGTATCATATGTAGGGATAAGAACTGTAAGCTGAGCAGGTTTCATTCTACCTTGTTGGAAAAATTAATGATCAAGGATTGCTGAACAGCCCTGAAAAGGTCAGCATATGACACACTGCTGGATCTGGGAGTCCTTAGAGATATGTTATGTACTGTTTTAGGTTACAAATTCTTTCCATTAAACTTTCTTATGTTGGAGTTGGATGATGACAACTATGTCATGTGGCTGGGAGCAAGTGCTCAGGAGCTGAAAGGGGCTACAGTCCACTTGCCCTTCTCTCTCTGGCAATCCAAGAGAGGAATGCAGTTCTGGCTAATCTTGACCTGAAAATTAGGAAATTAATTTTTCAGGGATGATGCAGTCATTTTATCCAATGATGGTGAAACCATATAAAACGCATATAGTATTCTAGGAACAAAGGTTGGCCAGCAGCCTCCCTTCTGGATGAGTGTCTGATGACAATTTACAGAATTAGTCTACTCTTCTTGCTCCCATAGACCTTGCATTTTTTTTTGTTGT